>JAECWI010000569.1:0-19100 GCA_018150345.1 Drosophila equinoxialis | reverse complement strand
TTTATATTTTAAAAAAAAGTCCACAGTTTGTCCACAGTTTATATTTTAAGAAATTTCCACAGTTTGTCCACAGTTTATATTTTTAATAAAATGTCCACAGTTTGTCCACAGTTTATATTTTTAAAAATTTCCACAGTTTGTCCACAGTTTATATTTTTAATAAAATGTCCACAGTTTGTCCACAGTTTATATTTTTAATAAAATGTCCACAGTTTGTCCACAGTTTATATTTTAAGAAATTTCCACAGTTTGTCCACAGTTTATATTTTTAATAAAATGTCCACAGTTTGTCCACAGTTTATATTTTAAAAAATGTCCACAGTTTGTCCACAGTTTATATTTTAAAAAATTTCCACAGTTTGTCCACAGTTTATATTTTAATAAAAGTCCACAGTTTGTCCACAGTTTATATTTTTAAAAAATGTCCACAGTTTGTCCACAGTTTATATTTTTAAAAAATTCCACAGTTTGTCCACAGTTTATATTTTAAAATCCACAGTTTGTCCACAGTTCAAAATTTTTAAAAATGTCCACAGTTTATATTTTAAAAATTTCCACAGTTTGTCCACAGTTTATATTTTAATAAAAGTCCACGTTTGTCCACAGTTTATATTTTAATAAAGTCCACAGTTTGATTCAAAATTTTAAAAATGTCCACAGTTTGTCCACAGTTTATATTTTAAAAAATGTCCACAGTTTGTCCACAGTTTATATTTTAAAAAATGTCCACAGTTTGTCCACAGTTTATATTTTAAAAAAGTTTGTCCACAGTTCAAAATTTTAAAAATGTCCACAGTTTATATTTTAAAAATTTCCACAGTTTGTCCACAGTTTATATTTTAATAAAAGTCCACAGTTTGTCCACAGTTCAAAATTTTAAAAATGTCCACAGTTTGGTTTATATTTTAAAAAATTTCCACAGTTTGTCCACAGTTTATATTTTAATAAAATGTCCACAGTTTGTCCACAGTTTATCAAAATTTTAAAAAATGTCCACAGTTTGTCCACAGTTTTATATTTTAATAAATGTCCACAGTTTGTCCACAGTTTATATTTTAAAAAATGTCCACAGTTTGTCCACAGTTTATATTTTTAAAAATGTCCACAGTTTGTCCACAGTTTATATTTTAAAAAATTCCACAGTTATATTTTAAATGTCCACAGTTTATATTTTAAAAAATGTCCACAGTTTGTCCACAGTTCAAATTTTTAAAAATGTCCACAGTTTATTGATTTTAATAAATGTCCACAGTTTGTCCACAGTTTATATTTTTAAAAAATGTCCACAGTTTGTCCACAGTTTATATTTTAAAAAATGTCCACAGTTTGTCCACAGTTTATATTTTAATAAAAGTCCACAGTTTGTCCACAGTTTATATTTTTATAAACCACAGTTTGTTTCCACAGTTTATATTTTATATTTTAAAATTTCCACAGTTTGTCCACAGTTTATATTTTAATAAAAGTCCACAGTTTGTCCACATTCATTTATATTTTAAAAATGTCCACCCACAGTTTATATTTTAATAAATGTCCACAGTTTGTCCACCGTTTATTTTAAAACCACAGTTTATATTTTAAGAAGTTTCCACAGTTTGTCCACAGTTTATATTTTAATTTTAAAAGTCCACAGTTTGTCCACAGTTTATATTTTTAAGAATTTCCACAGTTTGTCCACAGTTTATATTTTAATAAAAGTCCACAGTTTGTCATGCCACAGTTTATATTTTTATAAAAATTTCCACAGTTTGTCCACAGTTTATATTTTTAAGAATTTCCACAGTTTGTCCACAGTTTATATTTTAATAAAAGTCCACAGTTTTGTCCACAGTTTTATATTTTAAGAATTTCCACAGTTTGTCCACAGTTTTATATTTTAAGAATTTCCACAGTTTGTCCACAGTTTATATTTTAATAAAAGTCCACAGTTTGTCCACAGTTTATAATTTTAAAAATGTCCACAGTTTGTCCACAGTTTATATTTTAAAAATTTCCACAGTTTGTCCACAGTTTATATTTTAAAAATTGTCCACAGTTTGTCCACAGTTTATATTTTAAGAATTTCCACAGTTTGTCCACAGTTTATATTTTAATAAAAGTCCACAGTTTGTCCACAGTTTATAATTTTAAAAATGTCCACAGTTTGTCCACAGTTTATATTTTAAAAATTTGCCACAGTTTTGTCCACAGTTTATATTTTAAGAATTTCCACAGTTTGTCCACAGTTTATATTTTAATAAAAGTCCACAGTTTGTCCACAGTTTATATTTTTAAAAATGTCCACAGTTTGTCCACAGTTTATATTTTAAGAATTTCCACAGTTTGTCCACAGTTTATATTTTAATAAAAGTCCACAGTTTGTCCACAGTTTATATTTTTAAAAATTTCCACAGTTTGTCCACAGTTTATATTTTAATAAAAGTCCACAGTTTGTCCACAGTTTTATATTTTAATAAATGTCCACAGTTTGTCCACAGTTTATATTTTAAAAATGTCCACAGTTTGTCCACAGTTTATATTTTAATAAAAGTCCACAGTTTGTCCACAGTTTATATTTTAAGAATTTCCACAGTTTGTCCACAGTTTATATTTTAATAAAAGTCCACAGTTTGTCCACAGTTTATATTTTAAAAATGTCCACAGTTTGTCCACAGTTTATATTTTAAGAATTGTCCACAGTTTGTCCACAGTTTATATTTTAATAAAAGTCCACAGTTTGTCCACAGTTTATATTTTAAAAATTTCCACAGTTTGTCCACAGTTTATATTTTAATAAAAGTTCCACAGTTTGTCCACAGTTTATATTTTAATAAATGTCCACAGTTTGTCCACAGTTTATATTTTAAGAAATTTCCACAGTTTGTCCACAGTTTATATTTTAATAAAAGTCCACAGTTTGTCCACAGTTTATATTTTAATAAAAGTCCACAGTTTGTCCACAGTTTATATTTTAAGAATTTCCACAGTTTGTCCACAGTTTATATTTTAAAAATGTCCACAGTTTGTCCACAGTTTATATTTTAATAAAAGTCCACAGTTTGTCCACAGTTTATATTTTAATAAATGTCCACAGTTTGTCCACAGTTTATATTTTTAAAAATGTCCACAGTTTGTCCACAGTTTATATTTTAATAAATGTCCACAGTTTGTCCACAGTTTATAATTTTAAAAATGTCCACAGTTTGTCCACAGTTTATATTTTAATAAAAGTCCACAGTTTGTCCACAGTTTATATTTTAAGAATTTCCACAGTTTGTCCACAGTTTATATTTTAATAAAAGTCCACAGTTTGTCCACAGTTTATATTTTTATAAAAATTTCCACAGTTTGTCCACAGTTTATATTTTAATAAAGTTTGTCCACAGTTTATATTTTAAAAATGTCCACAGTTTGTCCACAGTTTATATTTTAATAAAAGTCCACAGTTTGTCCACAGTTTATATTTTAATAAAAGTCCACAGTTTGTCCACAGTTTATATTTTAAGAATTTCCACAGTTTGTCCACAGTTTATATTTTTAAAAATGTCCACAGTTTGTCCACAGTTTATATTTTAATAAAAGTTCCACAGTTTGTCCACAGTTTATATTTTAAAAAAATTCCACAGTTTGTCCACAGTTTATATTTTAATAAATCCAGTCCCAGTTTGTCCACAGTTTATATTTTAATAAAAGTCCACAGTTTGTCCACAGTTTATATTTTAAGAAATGTCCACAGTTTGTCCACAGTTTATATTTTAATAAAGGTCCACAGTTTGTCCACAGTTTATATTTTAAGAAAATGTCCACAGTTTGTCCACAGTTTATATTTTAATAAATGTCCACAGTTTGTCCACAGTTTATATTTTAATAAATGTCCACAGTTTGTCCACAGTTTATATTTTAAAAATTTCCACAGTTTGTCCACAGTTTATATTTTAATAAAAGTCCACAGTTTGTCCACAGTTTATATTTTAATAAAAGTCCACAGTTTGTCCACAGTTTTATATTTTAAAAATCCAAGTTTAATTTAAAAAATTTCCACAGTTTGTCCACAGTTTATATTTTAATAAAAGTCCACAGTTTGTCCACAGTTTATATTTTAATAAATGTCCACAGTTTGTCCACAGTTTATATTTTAAAAATTTCCACAGTTTGTCCACAGTTTATATTTTAATAAATGTCCACAGTTTGTCCACAGTTTATAATTTTAATAAATGTCCACAGTTTGTCCACAGTTTATATTTTAAAAAAGGTCCACAGTTTGTCCACAGTTTATATTTTAAAAATTTCCACAGTTTGTCCACAGTTTATATTTTAATAAATGTCCACAGTTTGTCCACAGTTTATATTTTAAAAAATTCCACAGTTTGTCCACAGTTTATATTTTAATAAATGTCCACAGTTTGTCCACAGTTTAAAATTTTAAAAAATCACAGTTTATATTTTAATAAAAGTCCACAGTTTGTCCACAGTTTATATTTTAAAAATGTCCACAGTTTGTCCACAGTTTATATTTTAAAAATGTCCACAGTTTGTCCACAGTTTATTTTTAATAAAAGTCCACAGTTTGTCCACAGTTTATATTTTAATAAATGTCCACAGTTTGTCCACAGTTTATATTTTAATAAAACACAGTTTGTCCACAGTTTATATTTTAAAAATGTCCACAGTTTGTCCACAGTTTATATTTTAATAAAAGTCCACAGTTTGTCCACAGTTTATAATTTTAAAAAATGTCCACAGTTTGTCCACAGTTTATATTTTAATAAATGTCCACAGTTTTGTCCACAGTTTTATATTTTAATAAAAGTCCACAGTTTGTCCACAGTTTAAAATTTTAATAAATGTCCACAGTTTGTCCACAGTTTATATTTTAAGAATTTCCACAGTTTGTCCACAGTTTATATTTTTAATAAAAGTCCACAGTTTGTCCACAGTTTATATTTTAAAAAATGTCCACAGTTTGTCCACAGTTTTATATTTTAAAAATTTCCACAGTTTGTCCACAGTTTATATTTTAATAAAAGTCCACAGTTTGTCCACAGTTTATATTTTAATAAAATTGTCCACAGTTTGTCCACAGTTTATATTTTAATAAATGTCCACAGTTTGTCCACAGTTTTATATTTTAATAAAAGTCCACAGTTTTGTCCACAGTTTTATATTTTAATAAAGTCCACAGTTTGTCCACAGTTTATATTTTAATAAAAGTCCACAGTTTGTCCACAGTTTATATTTTAATAAATGTCCACAGTTTGTCCACAGTTTATATTTTAAGAATGTCCACAGTTTGTCCACAGTTTATATTTTAATAAAAGTCCACAGTTTGTCCACAGTTTATATTTTATATTTTAAAAATGTCCACAGTTTGTCCACAGTTTATATTTTTAAAAATTTCCACAGTTTGTCCACAGTTTATATTTTAATAAAAGTGCCACAGTTTGTCCACAGTTTATATTTTAAAAAAAGTCCACAGTTTGTCCACAGTTTATATTTTTAATAAAAGTCCACAGTTTGTCCACAGTTTATATTTTAAGAATTTCCACAGTTTGTCCACAGTTTATATTTTAATAAATGTCCACAGTTTGTCCACAGTTTATATTTTTAATAAATGTCCACAGTTTGTCCACAGTTTATATTTTAAGAATTTCCACAGTTTGTCCACAGTTTATATTTTTAAAAAAGTCCACAGTTTGTCCACAGTTTATATTTTAATAAAGTCCACAGTTTGTCCACAGTTTATATTTTTAAAAGAATGTCCACAGTTTGTCCACAGTTTATATTTTAATAAATGTCCACAGTTTGTCCACAGTTTATATTTTAAAAGAATTTCCACAGTTTGTCCACAGTTTATATTTTAATAAAAGTCCACAGTTTGTCCACAGTTTATATTTTAATAAATGTCCACAGTTTGTCCACAGTTTATATTTTAATAAAAGTCCACAGTTTGTCCACAGTTTATATTTTAATAAATGTCCACAGTTTGTCCACAGTTTATATTTTAATAAATTTCCACAGTTTGTCCACAGTTTATATTTTAATAAATGTCCACAGTTTGTCCACAGTTTTATATTTTAATAAAAGTTCCACAGTTTGTCCACAGTTTATATTTTAATAAAAGTCCACAGTTTGTCCACAGTTTATATATTTTAAAAAAGTCCCACAGTTTGTCCACAGTTTATATTTTAAAAAAGTCCACAGTTTGTCCACAGTTTATATTTTAATAAAAGTCCACAGTTTGTCCACAGTTTATATTTTAAAAATGTCCACAGTTTGTCCACAGTTTATATTTTAAAAAAAGTCCACAGTTTGTCCACAGTTTATATTTTAAAAAATGTCCACAGTTTGTCCACAGTTTATATTTTTAATAAAAGTCCACAGTTTGTCCACAGTTTATATTTTTATAAAAATGTCCACAGTTTGTCCACAGTTTATATTTTAAAAAAGTTCCACAGTTTGTCCACAGTTTATATTTTAATAAAAGTCCACAGTTTGTCCACAGTTTATATTTTTAAAAATGTCCACAGTTTGTCCACAGTTTATATTTTAATAAAAGTCCACAGTTTGTCCACAGTTTATATTTTAAAAAATTTCCACAGTTTGTCCACAGTTTATATTTTAATAAATGTCCACAGTTTGTCCACAGTTTATATTTTAAAAAATGTCCACAGTTTATATTTTTAAAATGTCCAGTTTGTCCACAGTTTATATTTTAAAAAGTCCACAGTTTTATATTTTAAAAAATGTCCACAGTTTGTCCACAGTTTATATTTTTAAAAATGTCCACAGTTTGTCCACAGTTTATATTTTAATAAAAGTCCACAGTTTGTCCACAGTTTATATTTTAAAAAATGTCCACAGTTTGTCCACAGTTTATATTTTAAAAATTAAAATGTCCACAGTTTGTCCACAGTTTATATTTTAAAAAATGTCCACAGTTTGTCCACAGTTTATATTTTAAAAAAAGTCCACAGTTTGTCCACAGTTTATATTTTTAAAAATGTCCACAGTTTGTCCACAGTTTATATTTTAAAAAATGGTCCACAGTTTGATTGATTTTAAAAATGTCCACGTTTGTCCACAGTTTATATTTTAAAAAATGTCCACAGTTTGTCCACAGTTTATATTTTTAAAAATGTCCACAGTTTGTCCAAAGTTTATATTAGTCCACAGTTTGTCCACAGTTTATATTTTAAAAATGTCCACAGTTTGTCCACAGTTTATATTTTAAAAAATGTCCACAGTTTGTCCACAGTTTATATTTTTAAAAAAGTCCACAGTTTGTCCACAGTTTATATTTTAAAAAATGTCCACAGTTTGTCCACAGTTTATATTTTAAAAAATGTCCACAGTTTGTCCACAGTTTATATTTTAATAAAAGTCCACAGTTTGTCCACAGTTTATATTTTAAAAAATGTCCACAGTTTGTCCACAGTTTATATTTTAAAAAATGTCCACAGTTTGTCCACAGTTTATATTTTAAAAATGTCCACAGTTTGTCCACAGTTTATATTTTAATAAAAAGTCCACTGTGGACTTTTATTAAAATATAAACTGTGGACAAACTGTGGACAATTTTTTTAAAATATAAACTGTGGACAAACTGTGGACTTTTAAATTTAAAATATAAACTGTGGACAAACTGTGGACTTTTATTAAAATATAAACTGTGGACAAACTGTGGAAATTTTTTAAAATATAAACTGTGGACAAACTGTGGACATTTTTAAAATTTAAACTGTGGACAAACTGTGGACTTTTATTAAAATATAAACTGTGGACAAACTGTGGACTTTTATTAAAATATAAACTGTGGACAAACTGTGGAAATTCTTTAAAATATAAACTGTGGACAAACTGTGGAAATTCTTAAAATATAAACTGTGGACAAACTGTGGACTTTTTTAAAATTTTGAACTGTGGACAAACTGTGGACATTTTTAAAATATAAACTGTGGACAAACTGTGGACTTTTATTAAAATATAAACTGTGGACAAACTGTGGACTTTTATTAAAAATATAAACTGTGGACAAACTGTGGACTTTCTTAAAAATATAAACTGTGGACAAACTGTGGACTTTTATTAAAATATAAACTGTGGAAAACTGTGGACAATTTTTAAAATATAAACTGTGGACAAACTGTGGACTTTTATTAAAATATAAACTGTGGACAAACTGTGGAAATTTTTTAAAATATAAACTGTGGACAAACTGTGGACAAATTTTTTAAAATATAAACTGTGGACAAAACTGTGGACTTTTATTAAAATATAAACTGTGGACAAACTGTGGACATTCTTAAAATATAAACTGTGGACAAACTGTGGACTTTTTTAAAATATAAACTGTGGACAAACTGTGGACTTTTATTAAAATATAAACTGTGGACAAACTGTGGACATTCTTAAAATATAAACTGTGGACAAACTGTGGACTTTTATTAAAATATAAACTGTGGACAAACTGTGGACATTTATTAAAATATAAACTGTGGACAAACTGTGGACATTTTTAAAATATAAACTGTGGACAAACTGTGGACTTTTATTAAAATATAAACTGTGGACAAACTGTGGACTTTTTTAAAATATAAACTGTGGACAAACTGTGGACATTTTTTAAAAATATAAACTGTGGACAAACTGTGGACTTTTATTAAAATATAAACTGTGGACAAACTGTGGAAATTTTTAAAATATAAACTGTGGACAAACTGTGGACTTTTATTAAAATATAGAACTGTGGACAAACTGTGGACTTTTATTAAAATATAAACTGTGGACAAACTGTGGACATTTTTAAAATATAGAACTGTGGACAAACTGTGGACTTTTATTAAAATATAAACTGTGGACAAACTGTGGACTTTTATTAAAATATAAACTGTGGACAAACTGTGGACTTTTATTAAAAATATAAACTGTGGACAAACTGTGGACATTTTAAAATATAAACTGTGGACAAACTGTGGACTTTTATTAAAATATAAACTGTGGACAAACTGTGGACTTTTATTAAAATATAAACTGTGGACAAACTGTGGAAATTTTTAAAAATATAAACTGTGGACAAACTGTGGACATTTTTAAAATTTAAACTGTGGACAAACTGTGGACTTTTATTAAAATATAAACTGTGGACAAACTGTGGACTTTTTATTAAAATATAAACTGTGGACAAACTGTGGACATTTTTTAAAATATAAACTGTGGACAAACTGTGGACTTTTATTAAAATATAAACTGTGGACAAACTGTGGACTTTTATTAAAATATAAACTGTGGACAAACTGTGGACTTTTATTAAAATATAAACTGTGGACAAACTGTGGACTTAAAATTTTGAACTGTGGACAAACTGTGGACTTTTATTAAAATATAAACTGTGGACAAACTGTGGACATTCTTAAAATATAAACTGTGGACAAACTGTGGACTTTTATTAAAATATAAACTGTGGACAAACTGTGGAAATTTTTAAAATATAAACTGTGGACAAACTGTGGACTTTTTATTAAAATATAAACTGTGGACAAACTGTGGAAATTTTTAAAATATAAACTGTGGACAAACTGTGGACATTTTTATAAAATATAAACTGTGGACAAACTGTGGACTTTTATTAAAATATAAACTGTGGACAAACTGTGGACATTTATTAAAATATAAACTGTGGACAAACTGTGGACATTTTTAAAATATAAACTGTGGACAAACTGTGGACATTTATTAAAATTTTAACTAAACTGTGGACAAACTGTGGACTTTTATTAAAATATAAACTGTGGACAAACTGTGGACTTTTTTAAAATATAAACTGTGGACAAACTGTGGACTTTTATTAAAATATAAACTGTGGACAAACTGTGGACATTTTTAAAATATAAACTGTGGACAAACTGTGGACTTTTATTAAAATATAAACTGTGGACAAACTGTGGACTTTTATTAAAATATAAACTGTGGACAAACTGTGGAAAACTGTGACTTTTTATTAAAAAATATAAACTGTGGACAAACTGTGGACTTTTTTAAAAATATAAACTGTGGACAAACTGTGGACATTTTTAAAATTAAAACTGTGGACTTTTATTAAAATATAAACTGTGGACAAACTGTGGACTTTTATTAAAATATAAACTGTGGACAAACTGTGGACTTTTATTAAAATATAAACTGTGGACAAACTGTGGACTTTTATTAAAATATAAACTGTGGACAAACTGTGGACTTTTTTAAAATATAAACTGTGGACAAACTGTGGACATTTTTAAAATATAAACTGTGGACAAACTGTGGACTTTTATTAAAATATAAACTGTGGACAAACTGTGGACATTTTTAAAATATAAACTGTGGACAAACTGTGGACATTTTTAAAATATAAACTGTGGACAAACTGTGGACATTTATTAAAATATAAACTGTGGACAAACTGTGGACTTTTTTAAAATATAAACTGTGGACAAACTGTGGACATTTATTAAAATATAAACTGTGGACAAACTGTGGACATTTATTAAAATATAAACTGTGGACAAACTGTGGACATTTTTAAAATATAAACTGTGGACAAACTGTGGACTTTTAAAATATTAAAATATAAACTGTGGACAAACTGTGGACTTTTATTAAAATATAAACTGTGGACAAACTGTGGACATTTATTAAAATATAAACTGTGGACAAACTGTGGACTTTTTTAAAATATAAACTGTGGACAAACTGTGGACATTTTTAAAATATAAACTGTGGACAAACTGTGGACATTTTTAAAATATAAACTGTGGACAAACTGTGGACATTTATTAAAATATAAACTGTGGACAAACTGTGGACTTTTATTAAAATATAAACTGTGGACAAACTGTGGACATTTATTAAAATATAAACTGTGGACAAACTGTGGACTTTTATTAAAATATAAACTGTGGACAAACTGTGGACATTTTTAAAATATAAACTGTGGACAAACTGTGGACATTTTTAAAAATATAAACTGTGGACAAACTGTGGACATTTTTTTAAAATATAAACTGTGGACAAACTGTGGACTTTTATTAAAATATAAACTGTGGACAAACTGTGGACTTTTATTAAAATATAAACTGTGGACAAACTGTGGACATTTTTAAAATATAAACTGTGGACAAACTGTGGACATTTATTAAAATATAAACTGTGGACAAACTGTGGACATTTTTAAAATATAAACTGTGGACAAACTGTGGACTTTTATTAAAATATAAACTGTGGACAAACTGTGGAAATTTTTAAAATATAAACTGTGGACAAACTGTGGACTTTTATTAAAATATAAACTGTGGACAAACTGTGGACATTTTTAAAAATATAAACTGTGGACAAACTGTGGACTTTTATTAAAATATAAACTGTGGACAAACTGTGGACATTTTTAAAATATAAACTGTGGACAAACTGTGGACTTTTATTAAAATATAAACTGTGGACAAACTGTGGACATTTTTAAAATATAAACTGTGGACAAACTGTGGACATTTTTTAAAATATAAACTGTGGACAAACTGTGGACTTTTATTAAAATATAAACTGTGGACAAACTGTGGACTTTTATTAAAATATAAACTGTGGACAAACTGTGGACATTTTATTAAAATATAAACTGTGGACAAACTGTGGACTTTTATTAAAATATAAACTGTGGACAAACTGTGGACATTCTTAAAATATAAACTGTGGACAAACTGTGGACTTTTATTAAAATATAAACTGTGGACAAACTGTGGAAATTCTTAAAATATAAACTGTGGACAAACTGTGGACATTTTTAAAATAACTGTGGACAAACTTTTTTAAAAATATAAACTGTGGACAAACTGTGGACATTTTTAAAATATAAACTGTGGACAAACTGTGGACTTTTATTAAAATATAAACTGTGGACAAACTGTGGAAACTTTTTTAAAAATATAAACTGTGGACAAACTGTGGACATTTTTTAAAATATTAACTGTGGACAAACTGTGGACTTTATTATTAAAATATAAACTGTGGACAAACTGTGGAAATTTTTTTAAAATATAAACTGTGGACAAACTGTGGACATTTTTATTAAAATATAAACTGTGGACAAACTGTGAGGATAAAAATTCTTAAAATATAAACTGTGGACAAACTGTGGACTTTTATTAAAATATAAACTGTGGACAAACTGTGGACTTTTATTAAAATATAAACTGTGGACAAACTGTGGACATTTATTAAAATATAAACTGTGGACAAACTGTGGACATTTTATTAAAAATATAAACTGTGGACAAACTGTGGAAATTTTTAAAATATAAACTGTGGATAAACTGTGGACATTTTTAAAATTTTGAACTGTGGACAAACTGTGGACTTTTATTAAAACATAAACTGTGGACAAACTGTGGACTTTTATTAAAATATAAACTGTGGACAAACTGTGGACTTTTTTTAAAATATAAACTGTGGACAAACTGTGGACATTTTTAAAATATAAACTGTGGACAAACTGTGGACTTTTTATTAAAATATAAACTGTGGACAAACTGTGGACATTTTATTAAAATGTGGACTTTATTAAAAATAAACTGTGGACAAACTACGTTTATTAAAATATAAACTGTGGACAAACTGTGGACTTTTTTTAAAATATAAACTGTGGACAAACTGTGGAAATTTTTAAAAATATAAACTGTGGACAAACTGTGGACATTTTTTAAAATATAAACTGTGGACAAACTGTGGAGGACTTTTATTTTTAAAAATATAAACTGTGGACAAACTGTGGAATATTTTTAAAATATAAACTGTGGACAAACTGTGGAATTTTATTAAAATATAAACTAGTGGACTATTAAAATAAAAACTGTGGAAATTTATTTTAAAATATAAACTGTGGACAAACTGTGGACATTTTTAAAATTTTTGAACTGTGGACAAACTGTGGACATTTATTAAAATATAAACTGTGGACAAACTGTGGAAATTTTTAAAAAATATAAACTGTGGACAAACTGTGGACTTTTATTAAAATATAAACTGTGGACAAACTGTGGACATTTTTAAAATTTTGAACTGTGGACAAACTGTGGACTTTTTATTAAAATATAAACTGTGGACAAACTGTGGAAATTTTTAAAATATAAACTGTGGACAAACTGTGGACATTTTTAAAAATATAAACTGTGGACAAACTGTGGACTTTTATTAAAATATAAACTGTGGACAAACTGTGGACTTTTATTTTTAAAATATAAACTGTGGACAAACTGTGGACTTTTATTAAAATATAAACTGTGGACAAACTGTGGACATTTTTAAAATATAAACTGTGGACAAACTGTGGACTTTTATTAAAATATAAACTGTGGACAAACTGTGGAAATTTTTAAAATATAAACTGTGGACAAACTGTGGACATTTTTAAAATTTTGAACTGTGGACAAACTGTGGACTTTTATTAAAACATAAACTGTGGACAAACTGTGGACATTTTATTAAAATATAAACTGTGGACAAACTGTGGACTTTTATTAAAATATAAACTGTGGACAAACTGTGGACATTTTTAAAATATAAACTGTGGACAAACTGTGGACTTTTTATTAAAATATAAACTGTGGACAAACTGTGGACATTTATTAAAATATAAACTGTGGACAAACTGTGGACTTTTATTAAAATATAAACTGTGGACAAACTGTGGACATTTTTAAAAATATAAACTGTGGACAAACTGTGGACATTTTTTTAAAATATAAACTGTGGACAAACTGTGGGAATTTCTTAAAATATAAACTGTGGACAAACTGTGGACATTTTTAAAATTTTGAACTGTGGACAAACTGTGGACTTTTATTAAAATATAAACTGTGGACAAACTGTGGACTTTTTATTAAAATATAAACTGTGGACAAACTGTGGAACTTTTAAAATATAAACTGTGGACAAACTGTGGACATTTTTAAAATATAAACTGTGGACAAACTGTGGACATTTTTTAAAATATTGAACTGTGGACAAACTGTGGACATTTTTTAAAATATAAACTGTGGACAAACTGTGGACTTTTTTAAAATTTTGAACTGTGGACAAACTGTGGACATTTTTAAAATATAAACTGTGGACAAACTGTGGACTTTTATTAAAATATAAACTGTGGACAAACTGTGGACATTTTTTAAAATATAAACTGTGGACAAACTGTGGACTTTTATTAAAATATAAACTGTGGACAAACTGTGGACATTTTTAAAATATAAACTGTGGACAAACTGTGGACATTTTTAAAATATAAACTGTGGACAAACTGTGGACTTTTATTAAAATATAAACTGTGGACAAACTGTGGACTTTTAATTTTAAAATATAAACTGTGGACAAACTGTGGACTTTTTTAAAATTTAGAACTGTGGACAAACTGTGGACATTTTTAAAATATAAACTGTGGACAAACTGTGGACATTTTTAAAATTTTGAACCTGTGGACAAACTGTGGACTTTTATTAAAATATAAACTGTGGACAAACTGTGGACATTTTAAAATATAAACTGTGGACAAACTGTGGACTTTTATTAAAATTTTAAACTGTGGACAAACTGTGGACATTTTTTAAAAATATAAACTGTGGACAAACTGTGGACATTTTTTAAAAATATAAACTGTGGACAAACTGTGGACTTTTATTAAAATATAAACTGTGGACAAACTGTGGACATTTTATTAAAATATAAACTGTGGACAAACTGTGGAAATTTTTAAAATATAAACTGTGGACAAACTGTGGACTTTTATTAAAATATAAACTGTGGACAAACTGTGGAATTTTTAAAATATAAACTGTGGACAAACTGTGGACATTTTTAAAATATAGAACTGTGGACAAACTGTGGACATTTTTAAAATATAAACTGTGGACAAACTGTGGACTTTTATTAAAATATAAACTGTGGACAAACTGTGGACATTTTTTAAAATATAAACTGTGGACAAACTGTGGACTTTTATTAAAATATAAACTGTGGACAAACTGTGGACATTTTATTAAAATATAAACTGTGGACAAACTGTGGACATTTTTTAAAATATAAACTGTGGACAAACTGTGGACTTTTATTAAAATATAAACTGTGGACAAACTGTGGACTTTTATTAAAATATAAACTGTGGACAAACTGTGGACATTTTTAAAAATAAAATAAACTGTGGAAAATAAACTGTGGACTGTGGACATTTTTAAAATTTTGAACTGTGGACAAACTGTGGACATTTTTAAAATATAAACTGTGGACAAACTGTGGACTTTTATTAAAATATAAACTGTGGACAAACTGTGGACATTTATTAAAATATAAACTGTGGACAAACTGTGGAAATTTTTTTAAAATATAAACTGTGGACAAACTGTGGACTTTATTTTTTAAATTTTAAACTGTGGACAAACTGTGGACATTTATTAAAATATAAACTGTGGACAAACTGTGGACTTTTATTAAAATATAAACTGTGGACAAACTGTGGAAATTTTTAAAATATAAACTGTGGACAAACTGTGGACTTTTTTAAAATTTTAAACTGTGGACAAACTGTGGACTTTTATTAAAATATAAACTGTGGACAAACTGTGGACTTTTATTAAAAATATAAACTGTGGACAAACTGTGGACTTTTATTAAAATATAAACTGTGGACAAACTGTGGACATTTATTAAAATATAAACTGTGGACAAACTGTGGACATTTATAAAAATATAAACTGTGGACAAACTGTGGACATTTTTAAAAATATAAACTGTGGACAAACTGTGGACTTTATTAAAATATAAACTGTGGACAAACTGTGGACATTTATTAAAATATAAACTGTGGACAAACTGTGGACTGTGACAAACTGTGGACTTTATTAAAATATTAAAATATAAACTGTGGACAAACTGTGGAAATTTTTAAAATATAAACTGTGGACAAACTGTGGACTTTTATTAAAATATAAACTGTGGACAAACTGTGGACTTTTATTAAAATATAAACTGTGGACAAACTGTGGACTTTTATTAAAATATAAACTGTGGACAAACTGTGGACATTTTTAAAATATAAACTGTGGACAAACTGTGGACTTTTATTAAAATATAAACTGTGGACAAACTGTGGACTTTTATTAAAATTTTAAATAAACTGTGGACAAACTGTGGACAATATAAACTGTGGACAAAAAATAAACTGTGGACAAACTTTTAATAAAAGTCCACAGTTTGTCCACAGTTTATATTTTAATAAAAGTCCACAGTTTGTCCACAGTTCAAAATTTTAAAAATGTCCACAGTTTATCCACAGTTTATATTTTAAGAAATTTCCACAGTTTGTCCACAGTTTGTATTTTAAAAAAGTCCACAGTTTGTCCACAGTTTATATTTTAAGAATTTCCACAGTTTGTCCACAGTTTATATTTTAATAAAAGTCCACAGTTTGTCCACAGTTTATATTTTAAAAAATGTCCACAGTTTGTCCACAGTTTATATTTTAATAAAAGTCCATCAGTTTGTTATTTTAAAATTTTCCACAGTTTAACCACAGTTTATTTTTAAGAAAGTCCACAGTTTGTCCACAGTTTATATTTTCAAAATTTCCACAGTTTGTCCACAGTTTATATTTTAAGAATTGTCCACAGTTTGTCCACAGTTTATATTTTAATAAAAGTCCACAGTTTATCCACAGTTTATATTTTTAAAATTTTCCACAGTTTGTCCACAGTTTATATTTTCAAAAAGTCCACAGTTTGTCCACAGTTCATATTTTAGAATTTGTCCACAGTTTCATCCACAGTTTATATTTTAAGAATTGTCCGTAGTTTGTCCACAGTTTATATTTTCAAAAAGTCCACAGTTTGTCCACAGTTTATATTTTAAGAATTTCCACAGTTTGTCCACAGTTTATATTTTAATAAAAGTCCACAGTTTGTCCACAGTTTATATTTTACGAATTTCCACGTTTGTCCACAGTTTATATTTTAAGAATTGTCCACAGTTTGTCCACAGTTCAAATTTTAAAAAAAGTCTACAGTTTGTCCACAGTTTATATTTTAAGAATCCAGTTTGTCCACAGTTTGTCCACAGTTTATATTTTAATAAAAGTCCACAATTAGTCCACAGTTTATTTTTTAAAAAAGTCCACAGTTTGATCAACAGTTCAAATTTTAAAAAATGTCCACAGTTTATCCACAGTTTATATTTTAAGAAATGTCCACAGTTTGTCCACAGTTTATATTTTAACTAAATGTCCACAGTTTGTCCACAGTTTATATTTTAAAAATTTCCACAGTTTGTCCACAGTTTATATTTTAATAAAAGTCCACAGTTTGTCCACAGTTTATATTTTAAGAAATGTCCACAGTTTATCCACAGTTTATATTTTCTTAAAATTCCACAGTTTGTCCACAGTTTATATTTTAATAAAAGTCCACAGTTTTTCACACAGTTTATATTTTAAGAATTTCCACAGTTTGCCCACAGTTTATATTTTAATAAAAGTCCACAGTTTATCCACAGTTTATATTTTAAGTTCCACAGTTTAAATTTTAATAAAAGTCCACAGTTTGTCCACAGTTCATATTTTAAAAAAGTCCACAGTTTGTCCACAGTTTATATTTTAAGAATTTCCACAGTTTGTCCACAGTTTATATTTTAATAAAAGTCCACAGTTTGTCCACAGTTTATATTTTAAAGAAATGTCTACAGTTTGTCCACAGTTTATATTTTAAGAAATGTCCAACAGTTTGTCCACAGTTTATATTTTAATAAAAGTCCACAGTTTGTCCACAGTTTATATTTTAAGAATTTTCCACAGTTTGTCCACAGTTTATATTTTAATAAAAGTCCACAGTTTGTCCACAGTTCACCTTTGAAAAATGTCCCCAGTTTATCCATAGTTTATATTTTAAGATTTTCATAGTTTGTCCACAGTTTATATTTTAATAAAAGTCCACAGTTTGTCCACAGTTTATATTTTAAGAATTTCCACAGTTTGTCCACAGTTTATTTTATTTTAAAAATTGTCCACAGTTTGTCCACAGTTTATATTTTCAAAAAAGTCCACAGTTTGTCCACAGTTTATATTTTTAGAATTTCCACAGTTTGTCCACAGTTTATATTTTAATAAAAGTCCACAGTTTGTCCACAGTTTATATTTTTAATAAAAGTCCACAGTTTGTCCACAGTTTATATTTTTAATAAATTTCCAAAGTTTGTCCACAGTTCAAATTTTAATAAATGTCCACAGTTTGTCCACAGTTTATATTTTAATAAAAGTCCACAGTTTGTCCATAGTTTATATTTTAAGAATTTCACAGTTTGTCCACAGTTTATATTTTAATAAAAGTCCACAGTTTGTCCACAGTTTATATTTTAATAAAAGTCCACAGTTTGTCCACAGTTTATATTTTAAGAATTTCCACAGTTTGTCCACAGTTCATATTTTAAAAAAGTCCACAGTTTATCCACAGTTTATATTTTAAATATTTCCACGTTTGTCCACAGTTTATATTTTAAGAATTGTCCACAGTTTGTCCACAGTTTATATTTTTTCAATGTCCACAGTTTGTCCACAGTTCATATTTTAAGAAATGTCCACAGTTTGTCCACAGTTTATATTTTAAAAATCCACAGTTTGTCCACAGTTTATATTTTAAAAAAAGTCCACAGTTTGTCCACAGTTCATATTTTAAAAATTGTCCACAGTTTGTCCACAGTTTATATTTTAAGAATTGTCCACAGTTTGTCCACAGTTCATATTTTCAAAATGTCCACAGTTTGTCTATAGTTTTATATTTTTAAAATTTCCACAGTTTGTCCACAGTTTATATTTTAAGAATTGTCCACAGTTTGTCCACAGTTTATATTTTAAGAATTGTCCAGTTTGTCAGTTTGTCCACAGTTTATATTTTAATAAAAGTCCACAGTTTGTCCACAGTTTATATTTTAAGAATTGTCCACAGTTTTTCCACAGTTTATATTTTAATCAATTTCCACAGTTTGTCCACAGTTTATATTTTAATAAAAGTCCACAGTTTGTCCACAGTTTATATTTTAAGAATTTTCCACAGTTTGTCCAC
>JAECWI010000568.1:0-157698 GCA_018150345.1 Drosophila equinoxialis | reverse complement strand
TTTATATTTTTAAAAATTTCCACAGTTTGTCCACAGTTTATATTTTAATAAAAGTCCACAGTTTGTCCACAGTTCAAAATTTTAAGAAATGTCCACAGTTTGTCCACAGTTTTTATTTTAATAAATGTCCACAGTTTGTCCACAGTTTATATTTTAAGAAATGTCCACAGTTTGTCCACAGTTTATATTTTAATAAAAGTCCACAGTTTGTCCACAGTTTATATTTTAATAAATGTCCACAGTTTGTCCACAGTTTATATTTTAATAAATGTCCACAGTTTGTCCACAGTTTATATTTTAATAAATGTCCACAGTTTGTCCACAGTTTATATTTTAAGAATTGTCCACAGTTTGTCCACAGTTTATAATTTTCCAAAAGTCCACAGTTTGTCCACAGTTTATATTTTAATAAAAATGTCCACAGTTTGTCCACAGTTTATATTTTAATAAAGGTCCACAGTTTGTCCACAGTTTACAATTTTAAAAATTTCCACAGTTTGTCCACAGTTTATATTTTAAGAAATGTCTACAGTTTGTCCACAGTTTATATTTTAAGAAATGTCCACAGTTTGTCCACAGTTTATATTTTAAGAATTGTCCACAGTTTGTCCACAGTTTATATTTTAAAAAATGTCCACAGTTTGTCCACAGTTTATATTTTAATAAATGTCCACAGTTTGTCCACAGTTTATATTTTAATAAATGTCCACAGTTTGTCCACAGTTTATATTTTAAAAATGTCCACAGTTTATCCACAGTTTATATTTTAAGAAATGTCCACAGTTTGTCCACAGTTTATATTTTCAGAAATGTCCACAGTTTGTCCACAGTTTATATTTTAATAAATTTCCACAGTTTGTCCACAGTTTATATTTTAAAAAATGTCCACAGTTTGTCCACAGTTTAAATATTTTAAAAATGTCCACAGTTTGTCCACAGTTTATATTTTAATAAATGTCCACAGTTTGTCCACAGTTTATATTTTACGAAATGTCCACAGTTTGTCCACAGTTTATGTTTTAATAAAAGTCCACAGTTTGTCCACAGTTTATATTTTAATAAAAGTCCACAGTTTGTCCACAGTTTATATTTTTTTAAAAAGTTTCCACAGTTTGTCCACAGTTTATATTTTAAGAAATGTCCACAGTTTGTCCACAGTTTATATTTTAATAAAAGTCTATTTTGAATTTCCACAGTTTATATTTTAATAATTGTCCACGTTTGTCCACAGTTTATATTTTCAAGAATTGTCCACAGTTTGTCCACAGTTTATATTTTAAGAATTTCCACAGTTTGTCCACAGTTTACTATTTTAATAAAAATGTCCCACAGTTTGTCCACAGTTTTATATTTTGTCCACTTTTCCCCGGTTTAAAAAGAATGTCCACAGTTTGTCCACAGTTTATATTTTAAAATTTCCACAGTTTGTCCACAGTTTATATTTTAATAAAAGTCCACAGTTTGTCCACAGTTTTATATTTTAAGAATTTCCACAGTTTGTCCACAGTTTATATTTTAATAAAAGTCCACAGTTTGTCCACAGTTTATATTTTAAGAATTTCCACAGTTTGTCCACAGTTTATATTTTAATAAAAGTCCACAGTTTGTCCACAGTTTATATTTTAATAAAAGTCCACAGTTTGTCACAGTTTATATTTTAAAAATTTCCACAGTTTGTCCACAGTTTTTTTAAAAAAGTTCCTTGTCCACAGTTTATATTTTAATAAAAGTCCACAGTTTGTCCACAGTTTATATTTTTAATAAAAGTCCACAGTTTGTCCACAGTTTATATTTTAAGAATTCCACAGTTTGTCCACAGTTTATATTTTAATAAAAGTCCACAGTTTGTCCACAGTTTATATTTTAAGAATGTCCACAGTTTGTCCACAGTTTATATTTTAATAAAAGTCCACAGTTTGTCCACAGTTTATATTTTAAAAAATGTCCACAGTTTGTCCACAGTTTATATTTTAATAAAAGTCCACAGTTTGTCCACAGTTTATATTTTAAAAATTTCCACAGTTTGTCCACAGTTTATATTTTAATAAAACAATACTTTTTTTAAAAATATAAACTGTGGACAAACTGTGGACATTTTTTAAAATATAAACACTGTGGACAAACTGTGGACATTTTTAAAATTTTGAACTGTGGACAAACTGTTAAATTTATAAAATATAAACTGTGGACAAACTGTGGACATTTATTAAAATATAAACTGTGGACAAACTGGGGATTTTTATTAAAATATAAACTGTGGACAAACTGTGGACATTTATTAAAATATAAACTGTGGACAAACTGTGGACATTTTTAAAATATAAACTGTGGACAAACTGTGGACTTTTATTAAAATATAAACTGTGGACAAACTGTGGACTATTTTAAATATAAACTGTGGACAAACTGTGGAAATTTTTAAAATATAAACTGTGGACAAACTGTGGACATTTTTAAAATTTTGAACTGTGGACAAACTGTGGACCTTTTTAAAATATAAACTGTGGACAAACTGTGGACTTTTATTTATTAAAATATAAACTGTGGACAAACTGTGGAAATTTTTAAAATATAAACTGTGGACAAACTGTGGACATTTATTAAAATATAAACTGTGGACAAACTGTGGACATTCTATAAAATATAAACTGTGGACAAACTGTGGACATTTTTAAAATTTAAATGGGAAACTGTGGACAACTTTTATTAAAATATAAACTGTGGACAAACTGTGGATTTTATTAATTCTAATATAAACTGTGGACAAACTGTGGACATTTTTAAAATATAAACTGTGGACAAACTGTGGACATTTTTAAAATATAAACTGTGGACAAACTGTGGACATTTATTAAAATATAAACTGTGGACAAACTGTGGACTTTTATTAAAATATAAACTGTGGACAAACTGTGGACTTTTATTAAAATATAAACTGTGGACAAACTGTGGACATTTTTTAAAATATAAACTGTGGACAAACTGTGGACATTTATTAAAATATAAACTGTGGACAAACTGTGGACATTTATTAAAATATAAACTGTGGACAAACTGTGGACTTTTTAAAATATAAACTGTGGACAAACTGTGGACATTTATTAAAATATAAACTGTGGACAAACTGTGGACTTTTATTAAAATATAAACTGTGGACAAACTGTGGACTTTTTTAAAATATAAACTGTGGACAAACTGTGGACTTTTATTAAAATATAAACTGTGGACAAACTGTGGACATTTATTAAAATATAAACTGTGGACAAACTGTGGACTTTTATTAAAATATAAACTGTGGACAAACTGTGGAAATTCTTAAAATATAAACTGTGGACAAACTGTGGACATTTTTAAAATTTTGAACTGTGGACAAACTGTGGACTTTTATTAAAATATAAACTGTGGACAAACTGTGGACATTTTTAAAATATAAACTGTGGACAAACTGTGGACTTTTATTAAAATATAAACTGTGGACAAACTGTGGACATTTTTTAAAATATAAACTGTGGACAAACTGTGGACTTTTATTAAAATATAAACTGTGGACAAACTGTGGACATTTTTAAAATATAAACTGTGGACAAACTGTGGAAAATAAATTGGACAAACTGTGGACATTTATTAAAATATAAACTGTGGAAAACTGTGGACAAACTGTGGACTTTTATTAAAATATAAACTGTGGACAAACTGTGGACTTTTATTAAAATATAAACTGTGGACAAACTGTGGACTTTTATTAAAATATAAACTGTGGACAAACTGTGGACATTTTTAAAATATAAACTGTGGACAAACTGTGGACTTTTATTAAAATATAAACTGTGGACAAACTGTGGACATTCTTAAAATATAAACTGTGGACAAACTGTGGACTTTTATTAAAATATAAACTGTGGACAAACTGTGGACTTTTATTAAAATATAAACTGTGGACAAACTGTGGACATTTTTAAAATATAAACTGTGGACAAACTGTGGACTTTTATTAAAATATAAACTGTGGACAAACTGTGGACTTTTATTAAAATATAAACTGTGGACAAACTGTGGACTTTTATTAAAATATAAACTGTGGACAAACTGTGGACATTTATTAAAATATAAACTGTGGACAAACTGTGGACTTTTATTAAAATATAAACTGTGGACAAACTGTGGACTTTTATTAAAATATAAACTGTGGACAAACTGTGGACATTTTTAAAATATAAACTGTGGACAAACTGTGGACATTTTTAAAATATAAACTGTGGACAAACTGTGGACATTTTTTAAAATATAAACTGTGGACAAACTGTGGACATTTTTAAAATATAAACTGTGGACAAACTGTGGACTTTTATTAAAATATAAACTGTGGACAAACTGTGGACTTTTATTAAAATATAAACTGTGGACAAACTGTGGACTTTTTTAAAATATAAACTGTGGACAAACTGTGGACATTTATTAAAATATAAACTGTGGACAAACTGTGGACATTTATTAAAATATAAACTGTGGACAAACTGTGGACATTTTATTAAAATATAAACTGTGGACAAACTGTGGACTTTTATTAAAATATAAACTGTGGACAAACTGTGGACTTTTTTAAAATATAAACTGTGGACAAACTGTGGACATTTTTAAAATATAAACTGTGGACAAACTGTGGACATTTTATTAAAATATAAACTGTGGACAAACTGTGGACTTTTTTTAAAATATAAACTGTGGACAAACTGTGGACATTTTTAAAATATAAACTGTGGACAAACTGTGGACTTTTTTTAAAATATAAACTGTGGACAAACTGTGGACTTTTATTAAAATATAAACTGTGGACAAACTGTGGACATTTATTAAAATATAAACTGTGGACAAACTGTGGACATTTTTAAAATATAAACTGTGGACAAACTGTGGACATTTATTAAAATATAAACTGTGGACAAACTGTGGACTTTTTAAAATATAAACTGTGGACAAACTGTGGACTTTTATTAAAATATAAACTGTGGACAAACTGTGGACATTTTTAAAATATAAACTGTGGACAAACTGTGGACATTTATTAAAATATAAACTGTGGACAAACTGTGGACTTTTATTAAAATATAAACTGTGGACAAACTGTGGACTTTTTTAAAATATAAACTGTGGACAAACTGTGGACTTTTATTAAAATATAAACTGTGGACAAACTGTGGACTTTTATTAAAATATAAACTGTGGACAAACTGTGGACATTTTTAAAAATATAAACTGTGGACAAACTGTGGACTTTTTTTAAAATATAAACTGTGGACAAACTGTGGAACTTTATTAAAATATAAACTGTGGACAAACTGTGGACATTTTTAAAATATAAACTGTGGACAAACTGTGGACTTTTATTAAAATATAAACTGTGGACAAACTGTGGACATTTTTAAAAATATAAACTGTGGACAAACTGTGGACTTTTATTAAAATATAAACTGTGGACAAACTGTGGACTTTTATTAAAATATAAACTGTGGACAAACTGTGGACATTTTAAAATATAAAATATGAAAAACTGTGGACTAAAAATAAAAACTGTGGACTTTTATTAAAATATAAACTGTGGACAAACTGTGGAAATTCTTAAAATATAAACTGTGGACAAACTGTGGACATTTTTTTTAAAATATAAACTGACAAACTGTGGAATTTTTAAAATATAAACTGTGGACAAACTGTGGACTTTTATTAAAATATAAACTGTGGACAAACTGTGGACATTTTTAAAATATAAACTGTGGACAAACTGTGGACTTTTATTAAAATATAAACTGTGGACAAACTGTGGACTTTTATTAAAATATAAACTGTGGACAAACTGTGGACATTTTTTAAAATATAAACTGTGGACAAACTGTGGACTTTTTTAAAATATAAACTGTGGACAAACTGTGGACATTTTTAAAATATAAACTGTGGACAAACTGTGGACTTTTATTAAAATATAAACTGTGGACAAACTGTGGACTTTTATTAAAATATAAACTGTGGACAAACTGTGGACATTTTTAAAATATAAACTGTGGACAAACTGTGGACTTTTATTAAAATATAAACTGTGGACAAACTGTGGAAATTTTTAAAATATAAACTGTGGACAAACTGTGGACATTTTTAAAATATAAACTGTGGACAAACTGTGGACTTTTATTAAAATATAAACTGTGGACAAACTGTGGACATTTTTAAAATATAAACTGTGGACAAACTGTGGACTTTATTAAAATATAAACTGTGGACAAACTGTGGACTTTTATTAAAATATAAACTGTGGACAAACTGTGGACATTTTTAAAATATAAACTGTGGACAAACTGTGGACTTTTATTAAAATATAAACTGTGGACAAACTGTGGACTTTTATTAAAATATAAACTGTGGACAAACTGTGGACATTTTTAAAATTTTAAACTGTGGACAAACTGTGGACATTTTTAAAATATAAACTGTGGACAAACTGTGGACTTTTATTAAAATATAAACTGTGGACAAACTGTGGACATTTTTAAAATATAAACTGTGGACAAACTGTGGACATTTTATTAAAATATAAACTGTGGACAAACTGTGGACATTTTTAAAATATAAACTGTGGACAAACTGTGGACTTTTATTAAAATATAAACTGTGGACAAACTGTGGAAATTCTTAAAATATAAACTGTGGACAAACTGTGGACTTTTATTAAAATATAAACTGTGGACAAACTGTGGACATTTTTTAAAATATAAACTGTGGACAAACTGTGGACTTTTTATTAAAATATAAACTGTGGACAAACTGTGGACATTTTTTAAAATATAAACTGTGGACAAACTGTGGACATTTTGGAAAATATAAACTGTGGACAAACTGTGGAAATTCTTAAAATATAAACTGTGGACAAACTGTGGACATTTTTAAAATATAAACTGTGGACAAACTGTGGACTTTTATTAAAATATAAACTGTGGACAAACTGTGGACATTTTTAAAATATAAACTGTGGACAAACTGTGGACTTTTATTAAAATATAAACTGTGGACAAACTGTGGACTTTTATTAAAATATAAACTGTGGACAAACTGTGGACTTTTATTAAAATATAAACTGTGGACAAACTGTGGACTTTTATTAAAATATAAACTGTGGACAAACTGTGGACTTTTTTTAAAATATAAACTGTGGACAAACTGTGGACTTTTATTAAAATATAAACTGTGGACAAACTGTGGACTTTTATTAAAATATAAACTGTGGACAAACTGTGGACATTTTTAAAATATAAACTGTGGACAAACTGTGGACATTTTTAAAATATAAACTGTGGACAAACTGTGGACATTTATTAAAATATAAACTGTGGACAAACTGTGGACATTTTTAAAATTTTGAACTGTGGACAAACTGTGGACTTTTATTAAAATATAAACTGTGGACAAACTGTGGAAATTCTTAAAATATAAACTGTGGACAAACTGTGGACTTTTATTAAAATATAAAACTGTGGACAAACTGTGGACTTTTATTAAAATATAAACTGTGGACAAACTGTGGACATTCTTAAAATATAAACTGTGGACAAACTGTGGACATTTATTAAAATATAAACTGTGGACAAACTGTGGACATTCTTAAAATATAAACTGTGGACAAACTGTGGACATTTTTAAAATTTAGAACTGTGGACAAACTGTGGACTTTTATTAAAATATAAACTGTGGACAAACTGTGGACATTCTTTTAAAAATATAAACTGTGGACAAACTGTGGACTTTTATTAAAATATAAACTGTGGACAAACTGTGGACATTTTTAAAATATAAACTGTGGACAAACTGTGGACTTTTATTAAAATATAAACTGTGGACAAACTGTGGACTTTTATTAAAATATAAACTGTGGACAAACTGTGGACATTTATTAAAATATAAACTGTGGACAAACTGTGGACTTTTATTAAAATATAAACTGTGGACAAACTGTGGACATTTTATTAAAATATAAACTGTGGACAAACTGTGGACTTTTTTAAAATATAAACTGTGGACAAACTGTGGACATTTTTAAAATATAAACTGTGGACAAACTGTGGACTTTTATTAAAATATAAACTGTGGACAAACTGTGGACATTCTTAAAATATAAACTGTGGACAAACTGTGGACTTTTATTAAAATATAAACTGTGGACAAACTGTGGACATTTTTAAAATATAAACTGTGGACAAACTGTGGACTTTTATTAAAATATAAACTGTGGACAAACTGTGGACATTTTTAAAATATAAACTGTGGACAAACTGTGGACTTTTATTAAAATATAAACTGTGGACAAACTGTGGACTTTTATTAAAATATAAACTGTGGACAAACTGTGGAAATTCTTAAAATATAAACTGTGGACAAACTGTGGACTTTTATTAAAATATAAACTGTGGACAAACTGTGGACATTTATTAAAATATAAACTGTGGACAAACTGTGGACTTTTATTAAAATATAAACTGTGGACAAACTGTGGACATTTTTAAAATATAAACTGTGGACAAACTGTGGACATTTTTAAAATATAAACTGTGGACAAACTGTGGACATTTTTAAAATATAAACTGTGGACAAACTGTGGACTTTTATTAAAATATAAACTGTGGACAAACTGTGGACATTTATTAAAATATAAACTGTGGACAAACTGTGGACTTTTATTAAAATATAAACTGTGGACAAACTGTGGACATTTTTAAAATATAAACTGTGGACAAACTGTGGACTTTTATTAAAATATAAACTGTGGACAAACTGTGGACATTCTTAAAATATAAACTGTGGACAAACTGTGGACTTTTATTAAAATATAAACTGTGGACAAACTGTGGACTTTTATTAAAATATAAACTGTGGACAAACTGTGGACATTTTTAAAATATAAACTGTGGACAAACTGTGGACTTTTATTAAAATATAAACTGTGGACAAACTGTGGACATTTATTAAAATATAAACTGTGGACAAACTGTGGACTTTTATTAAAATATAAACTGTGGACAAACTGTGGACATTTATTAAAATATAAACTGTGGACAAACTGTGGACATTTTTAAAATATAAACTGTGGACAAACTGTGGACATTTTTAAAATATAAACTGTGGACAAACTGTGGACTTTTATTAAAATATAAACTGTGGACAAACTGTGGAACTTATTTTTAAATATAAACTGTGGACAAACTGTGGACTTTTATTAAAATATAAACTGTGGACAAACTGTGGACTTTTATTAAAATATAAACTGTGGACAAACTGTGGACATTCTTAAAATATAAACTGTGGACAAACTGTGGACATTTTTTAAAATATAAACTGTGGACAAACTGTGGAAATTCTTAAAAAATATAAACTGTGGACAAACTGTGGACTTTTATTAAAATATAAACTGTGGACAAACTGTGGACTTTTATTAAAATATAAACTGTGGACAAACTGTGGACATTTTTAAAATATAAAACTGTGGACATTTTTAAAATTTAAACTGTGGACAAACTGTGGACATTTTTTAAAATATAAACTGTGGACAAACTGTGGACTTTTATTAAAATATAAACTGTGGACAAACTGTGGAAATTTTTAAAATATAAACTGTGGACAAACTGTGGACTTTTATTAAAATATAAACTGTGGACAAACTGTGGACATTTTATTAAAATATAAACTGTGGACAAACTGTGGACATTTTTAAAATATAAACTGTGGACAAACTGTGGACTTTTATTAAAATATAAACTGTGGACAAACTGTGGACATTTATTAAAATATAAACTGTGGACAAACTGTGGACATTTTTAAAATTTTGAACTGTGGACAAACTGTGGACATTTTTTAAAATATAAACTGTGGACAAACTGTGGACTTTTATTAAAATATAAACTGTGGACAAACTGTGGAAATTCTTAAAATATAAACTGTGGACAAACTGTGGACTTTTATTAAAATATAAACTGTGGACAAACTGTGGACTTTTATTAAAATATAAACTGTGGACAAACTGTGGACATTCTTAAAATATAAACTGTGGACAAACTGTGGACTTTTATTAAAATATAAACTGTGGACAAACTGTGGACATTTTTAAAATATAAACTGTGGACAAACTGTGGACTTTTTTAAAATATAAACTGTGGACAAACTGTGGACTTTTATTAAAATATAAACTGTGGACAAACTGTGGACATTTTTAAAATATAAACTGTGGACAAACTTTTTATTAAAATATAAACTGTGGACAAACTGTGGACATTTTTAAAATATAAACTGTGGACAAACTGTGGACTTTTTTAAAATATAAACTGTGGACAAACTGTGGACTTTTTTTAAAATATAAACTGTGGACAAACTGTGGACATTTTTAAAATATAAACTGTGGACAAACTGTGGACATTTTTAAAATATAAACTGTGGACAAACTGTGGACATTTATTAAAATATAAACTGTGGACAAACTGTGGACATTTTTAAAATATAAACTGTGGACAAACTGTGGACATTTTTAAAATATAAACTGTGGACAAACTGTGGACTTTTATTAAAATATAAACTGTGGACAAACTGTGGACATTTTTAAAATATAAACTGTGGACAAACTGTGGACTTTTATTAAAATATAAACTGTGGACAAACTGTGGAAATTCTTAAAATATAAACTGTGGACAAACTGTGGACTTTTATTAAAATATAAACTGTGGACAAACTGTGGACATTTATTAAAATATAAACTGTGGACAAACTGTGGACTTTTTTAAAATATAAACTGTGGACAAACTGTGGACTTTTATTAAAATATAAACTGTGGACAAACTGTGGACTTTTTTTATTAAAATATAAACTGTGGACAAACTGTGGAAATTTTTAAAATATAAACTGTGGACAAACTGTGGACATTTATTAAAATATAAACTGTGGACAAACTGTGGACTTTTATTAAAATATAAACTGTGGACAAACTGTGGAAATTTTTAAAATATAAACTGTGGACAAACTGTGGACATTTTTAAAATTAAAACGAAAAAAATATAAACTGTGGACAAACTGTGGACTTTTATTAAAATATAAACTGTGGACAAACTGTGGACATTTTTTAAAATATAAACTGTGGACAAACTATGGAATTATTAAAATATAAACTGTGGACAAACTGTGGACTTTTATTAAAATATAAACTGTGGACAAACTGTGGACTTTTATTAAAATATAAACTGTGGACAAACTGTGGACATTTTTAAAATTTTAAACTGTGGACAAACTGTGGACATTTTTAAAATATAAACTGTGGACAAACTGTGGACTTTTATTAAAATATAAACTGTGGACAAACTGTGGACATTTATTAAAATATAAACTGTGGACAAACTGTGGACTTTTATTAAAATATAAACTGTGGACAAACTGTGGACATTTTTAAAATATAAACTGTGGACAAACTGTGGACTTTTATTAAAATATAAACTGTGGACAAACTGTGGACATTTATTAAAATATAAACTGTGGACAAACTGTGGACTTTTATTAAAATATAAACTGTGGACAAACTGTGGACTTTTATTAAAATATAAACTGTGGACAAACTGTGGACATTTTTAAAATATAAACTGTGGACAAACTGTGGACTTTTATTAAAATATAAACTGTGGACAAACTGTGGACATTTTTAAAATATAAACTGTGGACAAACTGTGGACATTTTTTAAAATTTAGAACTGTGGACAAACTGTGGACATTTATTAAAATATAAACTGTGGACAAACTGTGGACATTTTTAAAATATAAACTGTGGACAAACTGTGGACATTTTTAAAATATAAACTGTGGACAAACTGTGGACTTTTATTAAAATATAAACTGTGGACAAACTGTGGACATTTATTAAAATATAAACTGTGGACAAACTGTGGACATTTATTAAAATATAAACTGTGGACAAACTGTGGACATTTATTAAAATATAAACTGTGGACAAACTGTGGACTTTTATTAAAATATAAACTGTGGACAAACTGTGGACATTCTTAAAATATAAACTGTGGACAAACTGTGGACTTTTATTAAAATATAAACTGTGGACAAACTGTGGACATTTTTAAAATATAAACTGTGGACAAACTGTGGACATTTATTAAAATATAAACTGTGGACAAACTGTGGACATTTATTAAAATATAAACTGTGGACAAACTGTGGACATTTATTAAAATATAAACTGTGGACAAACTGTGGACATTTTTAAAAATATAAACTGTGGACAAACTGTGGACTTTTATTAAAATATAAACTGTGGACAAACTGTGGACATTTTTAAAATATAAACTGTGGACAAACTGTGGACATTTATTAAAATATAAACTGTAAACTGGACAAACTGTGGACTTTTTTTAAAATATAAACTGTGGACAAACTGTGGACATTTTTAAAATATAAACTGTGGACAAACTGTGGACTTTTATTAAAATATAAACTGTGGACAAACTGTGGACATTTATTAAAAATATAAACTGTGGACAAACTGTGGACATTTAATTAAAATATAAACTGTGGACAAACTGTGGACTTTTATTAAAATATAAACTGTGGACAAACTGTGGACATTTTTAAAATTTTAAACTGTGGACAAACTGTGGACATTTATTAAAATATAAACTGTGGACAAACTGTGGACATTTTTTAAAATATAAACTGTGGACAAACTGTGGACTTTTATTAAAATATAAACTGTGGACAAACTGTGGAACTTTTATTAAAATATAAACTGTGGACAAACTGTGGACATTTATTAAAATATAAACTGTGGACAAACTGTGGACATTTTTAAAATATAAACTGTGGACAAACTGTGGACTTTTATTAAAATATAAACTGTGGACAAACTGTGGACATTTTTAAAATATAAACTGTGGACAAACTGTGGACTTTTATTAAAATATAAACTGTGGACAAACTGTGGACATTTTTAAAATATAAACTGTGGACAAACTGTGGACATTTTATTAAAATATAAACTGTGGACAAACTGTGGACATTTTTAAAATATAAACTGTGGACAAACTGTGGACTTTTATTAAAATATAAACTGTAAGGACAAACTGTGGACTTTTATTAAAATATAAACTGTGGACAAACTGTGGACTTTTATTAAAATATAAACTGTGGACAAACTGTGGACATTTTTTAAAATATAAACTGTGGACAAACTGTGGACTTTTATTAAAATATAAACTGTGGACAAACTGTGGACTTTTTTAAAATATAAACTGTGGACAAACTGTGGACTTTTATTAAAATATAAACTGTGGACAAACTGTGGACATTTATTAAAATATAAACTGTGGACAAACTGTGGACATTTATTAAAATATAAACTGTGGACAAACTGTGGACATTTATTAAAATATAAACTGTGGACAAACTGTGGACATTTTTAAAATATAAACTGTGGACAAACTGTGGACATTTATTAAAATATAAACTGTGGACAAACTGTGGACATTTATTAAAATATAAACTGTGGACAAACTGTGGACTTTTATTAAAATATAAACTGTGGACAAACTGTGGACTTTTATTAAAATATAAACTGTGGACAAACTGTGGACATTTTTAAAATATAAACTGTGGACAAACTGTGGACATTTATTAAAATATAAACTGTGGACAAACTGTGGACTTTTATTAAAATATAAACTGTGGACAAACTGTGGACTTTTTTAAAATATAAACTGTGGACAAACTGTGGACATTTATTAAAATATAAACTGTGGACAAACTGTGGACATTTATTAAAATATAAACTGTGGACAAACTGTGGACTTTTATTAAAATATAAACTGTGGACAAACTGTGGAAATTTTTAAAATAAAACTGTGGACAAACTGTGGACATTTATTAAAATATAAACTGTGGACAAACTGTGGACTTTTATTAAAATATAAACTGTGGACAAACTGTGGACATTTATTAAAATATAAACTGTGGACAAACTGTGGACATTTCTTAAAATATAAACTGTGGACAAACTGTGGACTTTTATTAAAATATAAACTGTGGACAAACTGTGGACTTTTATTAAAATATAAACTGTGGACAAACTGTGGACTTTTATTAAAATATAAACTGTGGACAAACTGTGGACATTTTTAAAATATAAACTGTGGACAAACTGTGGACTTTTATTAAAATATAAACTGTGGACAAACTGTGGACATTTTTAAAATATAAACTGTGGACAAACTGTGGACTTTTATTAAAATATAAACTGTGGACAAACTGTGGACATTTTTAAAATATAAACTGTGGACAAACTGTGGACTTTTATTAAAATATAAACTGTGGACAAACTGTGGACTTTTTTTAAAATATAAACTGTGGACAAACTGTGGACATTTATTAAAATATAAACTGTGGACAAACTGTGGAAAAAATATAAACTGTGGACAAACTGTGGACATTTATTAAAATATAAACTGTGGACAAACTGTGGACTTTTATTAAAATATAAACTGTGGACAAACTGTGGACATTTTTTAAAATATAAACTGTGGACAAACTGTGGACATTTATTAAAATATAAACTGTGGACAAACTGTGGACTTTTATTAAAATATAAACTGTGGACAAACTGTGGACATTTTTAAAATATAAACTGTGGACAAACTGTGGACTTTTATTAAAATATAAACTGTGGACAAACTGTGGACTTTTATTAAAATATAAACTGTGGACAAACTGTGGACATTTATTAAAATATAAACTGTGGACAAACTGTGGACATTTATTAAAATATAAACTGTGGACAAACTGTGGACATTTTTAAAATATAAAATATAAACTGTGGACAAACTGTGGACATTTATTAAAATATAAACTGTGGACAAACTGTGGACTTTTATTAAAATATAAACTGTGGACAAACTGTGGACTTTTATTAAAATATAAACTGTGGACAAACTGTGGACTTTTATTAAAATATAAACTGTGGACAAACTGTGGACATTCTTAAAATATAAACTGTGGACAAACTGTGGACATTTATTAAAATATAAACTGTGGACAAACTGTGGACTTTTATTAAAATATAAACTGTGGACAAACTGTGGACATTTTTAAAATATAAACTGTGGACAAACTGTGGACTTTTATTAAAATATAAACTGTGGACAAACTGTGGACATTTATTAAAATATAAACTGTGGACAAACTGTGGACTTTTATTAAAATATAAACTGTGGACAAACTGTGGACATTTATTTAAAATATAAACTGTGGACAAACTGTGGACATTTTTAAAATATAAACTGTGGACAAACTGTGGACTTTTATTAAAATATAAACTGTGGACAAACTGTGGACTTTTATTAAAATATAAACTGTGGACAAACTGTGGACTTTTATTAAAATATAAACTGTGGACAAACTGTGGACATTTTTAAAATATAAACTGTGGACAAACTGTGGACATTTATTAAAATATAAACTGTGGACAAACTGTGGACTTTTATTAAAATATAAACTGTGGACAAACTGTGGACTTTTATTAAAATATAAACTGTGGACAAACTGTGGACATTTTTAAAATATAAACTGTGGACAAACTGTGGACTTTTATTAAAATATAAACTGTGGACAAACTGTGGACTTTTTTAAAATATAAACTGTGGACAAACTGTGGACATTTATTAAAATATAAACTGTGGACAAACTGTGGACTTTTATTAAAATATAAACTGTGGACAAACTGTGGACATTTTTTAAAATATAAACTGTGGACAAACTGTGGACTTTTATTAAAATATAAACTGTGGACAAACTGTGGACATTTATTAAAATATAAACTGTGGACAAACTGTGGACATTTTTTAAAATATAAACTGTGGACAAACTGTGGACATTTTTAAAATATAAACTGTGGACAAACTGTGGACTTTTATTAAAATATAAACTGTGGACAAACTGTGGACATTTATTAAAATATAAACTGTGGACAAACTGTGGACTTTTATTAAAAATATAAACTGTGGACAAACTGTGGACTTTTATTAAAATATAAACTGTGGACAAACTGTGGACATTTTATTAAAATATAAACTGTGGACAAACTGTGGACTTTTATTAAAATATAAACTGTGGACAAACTGTGGACATTTTTAAAATATAAACTGTGGACAAACTGTGGACTTTTATTAAAATATAAACTGTGGACAAACTGTGGACATTTATTAAAATATAAACTGTGGACAAACTGTGGACATTTTATTTAAAATATAAACTGTGGACAAACTGTGGACTTTTATTAAAATATAAACTGTGGACAAACTGTGGACTTTTATTAAAATATAAACTGTGGACAAACTGTGGACTTTTATTAAAATATAAACTGTGGACAAACTGTGGACTTTTATTAAAATATAAACTGTGGACAAACTGTGGACATTTTTTAAAATATAAACTGTGGACAAACTGTGGACTTTTATTAAAATATAAACTGTGGACAAACTGTGGACTTTTTTTAAAATATAAACTGTGGACAAACTGTGGACATTTATTAAAATATAAACTGTGGACAAACTGTGGACATTTTTAAAATATAAACTGTGGACAAACTGTGGACTTTTATTAAAATATAAACTGTGGACAAACTGTGGACATTTTTAAAATATAAACTGTGGACAAACTGTGGACTTTTATTAAAATATAAACTGTGGACAAACTGTGGAAATTTTTAAAATATAAACTGTGGACAAACTGTGGACATTTATTAAAATATAAACTGTGGACAAACTGTGGACTTTTATTAAAATATAAACTGTGGACAAACTGTGGACATTTATTAAAATATAAACTGTGGACAAACTGTGGACTTTTATTAAAATATAAACTGTGGACAAACTGTGGACATTTTTAAAATATAAACTGTGGACAAACTGTGGACTTTTATTAAAATATAAACTGTGGACAAACTGTGGACATTTATTAAAATATAAACTGTGGACAAACTGACAAAAAAAACTGTGGACAAATTCTTTTAAAATATAAACTGTGGACAAACTGTGGACTTTTATTAAAATATAAACTGTGGACAAACTGTGGACTTTTATTAAAAATATAAACTGTGGACAAACTGTGGACATTTTTTAAAATATAAACTGTGGACAAACTGTGGACATTTTTAAAATATAAACTGTGGACAAACTGTGGACATTTATTAAAATATAAACTGTGGACAAACTGTGGACATTTTATTAAAATATAAACTGTGGACAAACTGTGGACATTTATTAAAATATAAACTGTGGACAAACTGTGGACATTTTTTAAAATATAAACTGTGGACAAACTGTGGACATTTTTTAAAATATAAACTGTGGACAAACTGTGGACATTTATTAAAATATAAACTGTGGACAAACTGTGGACTTTTATTAAAATATAAACTGTGGACAAACTGTGGACTTTTATTAAAATATAAACTGTGGACAAACTGTGGACATTTTTAAAATATAAACTGTGGACAAACTGTGGACATTTTATTAAAATATAAACTGTGGACAAACTGTGGACATTTTTTAAAATATAAACTGTGGACAAACTGTGGACATTTATTAAAATATAAACTGTGGACAAACTGTGGACATTTTAAAATATAAACTGTGGACAAACTGTGGACATTTTATTAAAATATAAACTGTGGACAAACTGTGGACATTTATTAAAAATATAAACTGTGGACAAACTGTGGACTTTTATTAAAATATAAACTGTGGACAAACTGTGGACATTTTTAAAAATATAAACTGTGGACAAACTGTGGACATTTATTAAAATATAAACTGTGGACAAACTGTGGACATTTTTAAAAATATAAACTGTGGACAAACTGTGGACATTTATTAAAATATAAACTGTGGACAAACTGTGGACATTTATTAAAATATAAACTGTGGACAAACTGTGGACTTTTATTAAAATATAAACTGTGGACAAACTGTGGACATTTTTAAAATATAAACTGTGGACAAACTGTGGACTTTTATTAAAATATAAAACTGTGGACAAACTGTGGACATTTATTAAAATATAAACTGTGGACATTTTGGAAAATAAAACTGTGGACAAACTGTGGACATTTTTAAAAATATAAACTGTGGACAAACTGTGGACATTTATTAAAATATAAACTGTGGACAAACTGTGGACATTTATTAAAATATAAACTGTGGACAAACTGTGGACTTTTATTAAAATATAAACTGTGGACAAACTGTGGACATTTTTAAAATATAAACTGTGGACAAACTGTGGACATTAAAATTTATAAAATATAGAACTGTGGACAAACTGTGGACTTTTATTAAAATATAAACTGTGGACAAACTGTGGACATTTTTAAAATATAAACTGTGGACAAACTGTGGACTTTTTATTAAAAATATAAACTGTGAAAATTTTTAAAATATAAACTGTGGACAAACTGTGGACATTTTTAAAAATATAAACTGTGGACAAACTGTGGACTTTTATTAAAATATAAACTGTGGACAAACTGTGGACATTTATTAAAATATAAACTGTGGACAAACTGTGGACATTTATTAAAATATAAAACTGTGGACAAACTGTGGACATTTTATTAAAATATAAACTGTGGACAAACTGTGGAAATTCTTAAAATATAAACTGTGGACAAACTGTGGACATTTTTTAAAATATAAACTGTGGACAAACTGTGGACATTTATTAAAATATAAACTGTGGACAAACTGTGGACATTTATTAAAATTTAGAACTGTGGACAAACTGTGGACATTTATTAAAATATAAACTGTGGACAAACTGTGGACATTTATTAAAATATAAAACTGTGGACAAACTGTGGACATTTATTAAAATATAAACTGTGGACAAACTGTGGACATTTTTTAAAATATAAACTGTGGACAAACTGTGGACATTTATTAAAATATAAACTGTGGACAAACTGTGGACATTTATTAAAATATAAACTGTGGACAAACTGTGGACATTTTTAAAAATTTTAAACTGTGGACAAACTGTGGACATTTTTTAAAATATAAACTGTGGACAAACTGTGGAAATTCTATTAAAATATAAACTGTGGACAAACTGTGGACATTTATTAAAATTTTAAACTGTGGACAAACTGTGGACATTTTATTAAAAATATAAACTGTGGACAAACTGTGGACATTTTAAAAAATATAAACTGTGGACAAACTGTGGACATTTATATAAAATATAAACTGTGGACAAACTGTGGACATTTATTAAAATATAAACTGTGGACAAACTGTGGACATTTATTAAAATATAAACTGTGGACAAACTGTGGACATTTATTAAAATTTTAAACTGTGGACAAACTGTGGACATTTATTAAAATATAAACTGTGGACAAACTGTGGACATTTTTTAAAATATAAACTGTGGACAAACTGTGGACTTTTATTAAAATATAAACTGTGGACAAACTGTGGACAATTCTTAAAAATATAAACTGTGGACAAAAAATTTTTAAAATATAAACTGTGGACAAACTGTGGACATTTATTAAAATATAAACTGTGGACAAACTGTGGACATTTTATTAAAAATATAAACTGTGGACAAACTGTGGACATTTATTAAAATATAAAACTGTGGACAAACTGTGGACATTTTATTAAAATATAAACTGTGGACAAACTGTGGACATTTATTAAAATATAAACTGTGGACAAACTGTGGACATTTATTAAAATATAAACTGTGGACAAACTGTGGACATTTTTAAAAATATAAAACTGTGGACAAACTGTGGACATTTTATTAAAATATAAACTGTGGACAAACTGTGGACATTTATTAAAATATAAACTGTGGACAAACTGTGGACATTTATTAAAAATTTTAAACTGTGGACAAACTGTGGACATTTATTAAAATATAAACTGTGGACAAACTGTGGACTTTTTTAAAAATATAAACTGTGGACAAACTGTGGACATTTATATAAAATATAAACTGTGGACAAACTGTGGACATTTATTAAAATATAAACTGTGGACAAACTGTGGACATTTATTAAAATATAAACTGTGGACAAACTGTGGACATTTTATTAAAATATAAACTGTGGACAAACTGTGGACTTTTATTAAAATATAAACTGTGGACAAACTGTGGACATTTTTAAAAATATAAACTGTGGACAAACTGTGGACTTTTATTAAAATATAAACTGTGGACAAACTGTGGACATTTATTAAAATATAAACTGTGGACAAACTGTGGACATTTATTAAAATATAAACTGTGGACAAACTGTGGACATTTATTAAAATTTTGAACTGTGGACAAACTGTGGACATTTTTAAAAATATAAACTGTGGACAAACTGTGGAATTTATTTTTAAAATATAAACTGTGGACAAACTGTGGACATTTTTAAAAATATAAACTGTGGACAAAAAAAAACTGTGGACTTTTATTAAAATATAAACTGTGGACAAACTGTGGACATTTATTAAAATATAAACTGTGGACAAACTGTGGACTTTTATTAAAATATAAACTGTGGACAAACTGTGGACATTTATTAAAATATAAACTGTGGACAAACTGTGGACTTTTATTAAAATATAAAACTGTGGACAAACTGTGGACATTCTTAAAATATAAACTGTGGACAAACTGTGGACATTTTTAAAATATAAACTGTGGACAAACTTATTATTAAAAATATAAACTGTGGACAAACTGTGGACATTTATTAAAATATAAACTGTGGACAAACTGTGGACTTTTATTAAAATATAAACTGTGGACAAACTGTGGACATTTTTAAAATATAAACTGTGGACAAACTGTGGACATTTTTAAAATATAAACTGTGGACAAACTGTGGACATTTATTAAAATATAAACTGTGGACAAACTGTGGACATTTTTAAAATATAAACTGTGGACAAACTGTGGACTTTTATTAAAATATAAACTGTGGACAAACTGTGGACATTTATTAAAATATAAACTGTGGACAAACTGTGGACATTTTTAAAATATAAACTGTGGACAAACTGTGGAAAATTTTTAAAATATAAACTGTGGACAAACTGTGGACTTTTATTAAAATATAAACTGTGGACAAACTGTGGACATTTATTAAAATTTTGAACTGTGGACAAACTGTGGACTTTTATTAAAATATAAACTGTGGACAAACTGTGGAAATTTATTAAAATATAAACTGTGGACAAACTGTGGACATTTATTAAAATATAAAACTGTGGACAAACTGTGGACATTTATTAAAATATAAACTGTGGACAAACTGTGGACATTTATTAAAATATAAACTGTGGACAAACTGTGGACTTTTATTAAAATATAAACTGTGGACAAACTGTGGACATTTTTAAAATAATTAAAATTTTGAACTGTGGACAAACTGTGGAAACACTTTTATTAAAATATAAACTGTGGACAAACTGTGGACATTTTTAAAATAATAAACTGTGGACAAACTGTGGACATTTTATTAAAAATATAAACGGGACAAACTGTGGACAAACTGTGGAAATTTAATAATAAATAAACTGTGGACAAACTGTGGACATTTTATTAAAATATAAACTGTGGACAAACTGTGGACATTTTTTTAAAATATAAACTGTGGACAAACTGTGGACTTTTATTAAAATATAAACTGTGGACAAACTGTGGAAATTTTTAAAATATAAAACTGTGGACAAACTGTGGACATTTATTAAAATATAAACTGTGGACAAACTGTGGACATTTTATAAAAATATAAACTGTGGACAAACTGTGGACATTCTTTTATTAAAATATAAACTGTGGACAAACTGTGGACTTTTATTAAAATATAAACTGTGGACAAACTGTGGACATTTTAATAAAAAAAATATAAACTGTGGACAAACTGTGGACTTTTATTAAAATATAAACTGTGGACAAACTGTGGACATTTTTTAAAATATAAACTGTGGACAAACTGTGGACATTTTTTAAAATATAAACTGTGGACAAACTGTGGACTTTTTATTAAAATATAAACTGTGGACAAACTGTGGACATTTTTTTAAAATATAAACTGTGGACAAACTGTGGACATTTTTTAAAATTATAAACTGTGGACAAACTGTGGACATTTTTTTAAAATATAAACTGTGGACAAACTGTGGACTTTTATTAAAATATAAACTGTGGACAAACTGTGGACATTTTTTAAAATATAAAACTGTGGACAAACTGTGGACTTTTGTGGAAAAAAACTGTGGACTTTTTTAAAAATATAAAACTGTGGACAAACTGTGGACATTTATTAAAATATAAACTGTGGACAAACTGTGGACATTTTCTTAAAATATAAACTGTGGACAAACTGTGGACTTTTATTAAAATATAAACTGTGGACAAACTGTGGACATTTTTAAAAATATAAACTGTGGACAAACTGTGGACTTTTATTATTTTTAAAATATAAACTGTGGACAAACTGTGGACTTTTATTAAAATTTAAACTGTGGACAAACTGTGGACTTTATTATTAAAATATAAAACTGTGGACAAACTGTGGACATTTTTAAAATTTTAAACTGTGGACAAACTGTGGACATTTATTAAAATATAAACTGTGGACAAACTGTGGACATTTATTAAAATATAAACTGTGGACAAACTGTGGACATTTATATTAAAATATAAAACTGTGGACAAACTGTGGACATTTTTAAAATATAAACTGTGGACAAACTGTGGACATTTATTAAAATATAAACTGTGGACAAACTGTGGACATTTATTAAAAATATAAACTGTGGACAAACTGTGGACAAACTGTGGACAATACTGTGGACAAAAATATAAACTGTGGACAAACTGTGGACATTTTTTAAAATTATAAACTGTGGACAAACTGTGGACTTATTAAAATATAAACTGTGGACAAACTGTGGACATTTTTTAAAATTTTAAACTGTGGACAAACTGTGGACAAAATTATTTAAAATATAAAACTGTGGACAAACTGTGGACATTTTTAAAATATAAAATGTGGACAAACTGTGGACATTTTATTAAAATATAAACTGTGGACAAACTGTGGACATTCTTAAAAAATATAAACTGTGGACAAACTGTGGACATTTTATTAAAATATAAACTGTGGACAAACTGTGGAAATTTTTTAAAATATAAAACTGTGGACAAACTGTGGACTTTTATTAAAATTTAAACTGTGGACAAACTGTGGACTTTTATTAAAATATAAACTGTGGACAAAAAAAAACTGTGGACAATTTATTAAAATATAAACTGTGGACAAACTGTGGAACTTAAAATATATTTTAAAATTAAACTGTGGACAAACTGTGGACTTTTATTAAAATATAAACTGTGGACAAACTGTGGACTTTTATTAAAATATAAACTGTGGACATATTTAAAATATAAAACTGTGGACAAACTGTGGACTTTTATTAAAAATATAAACTGTGGACAAACTGTGGACATTTTTAAAATTTTGAACTGTGGACAAACTGTGGACTTTTATTAAAATATAAAACTGTGGACAAACTGTGGACATTTATATTAAAATATAAACTGTGGACAAACTGTGGACATTTATTAAAATATAAACTGTGGACAAACTGTGGACATTTATATAAAATATAAACTGTGGACAAACTGTGGAAATTTTTTAAAATATAAACTGTGGACAAACTGTGGACATTTTATTAAAATATAAACTGTGGACAAACTGTGGACATTTTTAAAATATAAACTGTGGACAAACTGTGGACTTTTATTAAAATATAAACTGTGGACAAACTGTGGACTTTTATTAATTTAATATAAAACTGTGGACAAACTGTGGACTTTTATTAAAATATAAAACTGTGGACAAACTGTGGACATTTTTAAAATTTTAAACTGTGGACAAACTGTGGACATTTATTAAAATTTAGAACTGTGGACAAACTGTGGACTTTTATTTAAAATATAAACTGTGGACAAACTGTGGACATTTTTATTAAAATATAAACTGTGGACAAACTGTGGACTTTTATTAAAATATAAAACTGTGGACAAACTGTGGACATTTATTAAAATATAAACCGTGGACAAACTGTGGACATTTTTTTTAAAATATAAACTGTGGACAAACTGTGGACATTTATTAAAAATTTTAAACTGTGGACAAACTGTGGACATTTATTAAAAATATAAACTGTGGACAAACTGTGGGACTTTTATTAAAATAATAAACTGTGGACAAACTGTGGACATTTATATTAAAATATAAACTGTGGACAAACTGTGGACATTCTTAAAATATAAACTGTGGACAAACTGTGGACATTTTTTTAAAATATAAACTGTGGACAAACTGTGGACTTTTATATTTTAAAATATAAACTGTGGACAAACTGTGGACATTTTATTAAAAAATAAACTGTGGACAAACTGTGGACTTTTTTTAAAAATATAAACTGTGGACAAACTGTGGACATTTTCTTAAAATATAAACTGTGGACAAACTGTGGAAATTTAAAAAATAAAACTGTGGACAAACTGTGGACTTTTTTAAAAATATAAACTGTGGACAAACTGTGGACATTTTTAAAAATATAAACTGTGGACAAACTGTGGACATTTATATTAAAATATAAACTGTGGACAAACTGTGGACATTTATTAAAATATAAACTGTGGACAAACTGTGGACATTTTTTAAAATATAAACTGTGGACAAACTGTGGACATTTTTAAAATATAAACTTGTGGACAAACTGTGGACATTTATTAAAATATAAACTGTGGACAAACTGTGGACATTTTATTAAAATATAAACTGTGGACAAACTGTGGACATTTTTTAAAATATAAACTGTGGACAAACTGTGGACATTTTTTAAAAATATAAACTGTGGACAAACTGTGGACTTTATTTTTTAAAATATAAACTGTGGACAAACTGTGGACATTTTTAAAAAATATAAACTGTGGACAAAAAACTGTGGACATTTTATTAAAATATAAACTGTGGACAAACTGTGGACATTTATTAAAATATAAACTGTGGACAAACTGTGGACATTTTTAAAAATATAAACTGTGGACAAACTGTGGACATTTTTAAAATTTTAAACTGTGGACAAACTGTGGACATTTTATTTTAAAATATAAACTGTGGACAAACTGTGGACTTTTATTAAAATATAAACTGTGGACAAACTGTGGACATTTATATTAAAATATAAACTGTGGACAAACTGTGGACATTTTTAAAATTTTGAACTGTGGACAAACTGTGGACTTTTATTAAAATATAAACTGTGGACAAACTGTGGACTACTTTTAAAATATAAACTGTGGACAAACTGTGGACATTTATATTAAAATATAAACTGTGGACAAACTGTGGAAATTTTTAAAATATAAACTGTGGACAAACTGTGGAATTTTTTTAAAATATAAACTGTGGACAAACTGTGGACATTTTTTAAAAATATAAACTGTGGACAAACTGTGGACATTTTTTTAAAATACTGAACTGTGGACAAACTGTGGACATTTATTAAAATATAAACTGTGGACAAACTGTGGACTTTTATTAAAATATAAACTGTGGACAAACTGTGGAATTTTTTAAAATATAAACTGTGGACAAACTGTGGACTTTTTTAAAATTAAAATATAAACTGTGGACAAACTGTGGACATTTTTAAAATAAAAATATAAACTGTGGACAAACTGTGGACTTTTTTAAATAAAACTATGGACAAACTGTGGACAAACTGTGGACAAACTGTGGACATTTTTAAAAATATATAAAACTGTGGACAAACTGTGGACTTTTATTAAAATATAAACTGTGGACAAACTGTGGACATTTTTTAAAATATAAACTGTGGACAAACTGTGGACATTTATTAAAATATAAACTGTGGACAAACTGTGGACATTTTTTAAAATATAAACTGTGGACAAACTGTGGACATTTTTAAAATTTTAAACTGTGGACAAACTGTGGACTTTTATTAAAATATAAACTGTGGACAAACTGTGGAACATTAAAAAATATAAACTGTGGACAAAACTGTGGACTTTTATTAAAAATATAAACTGTGGACAAACTGTGGACTTTTATTAAAATATAAACTGTGGACAAACTGTGGACATTTATTAAAATATAAACTGTGGACAAACTTTTTTAAAAATATAAACTGTGGACAAACTGTGGACATTTATTAAAATATAAACTGTGGACAAACTGTGGACATTTTATAAAAATATAAACTGTGGACAAACTGTGGACATTTTTTAAAATATAAACTGTGGACAAACTGTGGACAATTATTAAAAATATAAAACTGTGGACAAACTGTGGACATTTTTTAAAAATTTTAAACTGTGGACAAACTGTGGACATTTTTTAAAATATAAACTGTGGACAAACTGTGGACATTTTTTAAAAAATATAAACTGTGGACAAACTGTGGACATTTTATAAAATATAAACTGTGGACAAACTGTGGACATTTATTAAAAAATATAAACTGTGGACAAACTGTGGACATTTATTAAAATATAAACTGTGGACAAACTGTGGACTTTTATTAAAATATAAACTGTGGACAAACTGTGGAACATTTTTTTAAAAATATAAACTGTGGACAAACTGTGGACATTTATTAAAATATAAACTGTGGACAAACTGTGGACTTTTATTAAAATATAAACTGTGGACAAACTGTGGACATTTATTAAAATATAAACTGTGGACAAACTGTGGACATTTTATTAAAATATAAACTGTGGACAAACTGTGGACTATTTTTTAAAATATAAACTGTGGACAAACTGTGGACATTTTATTAAAATATAAACTGTGGAACGGGACAAACTGTGGACATTTTTTAAAATATAAACCGTGGACAAACTGTGGACATTTATTAAAAATATAAAACTGTGGACAAACTGTGGACATTTATTAAAATTTTAAACTGTGGACAAACTGTGGACATTTTTTAAAAATATAAACTGTGGACAAACTGTGGACTTTTATTAAAATATAAACTGTGGACAAACTGTGGACAGTAAATTTTTAAAATATAAACTGTGGACAAACTGTGGACATTTTATTAAAATATAAACTGTGGACAAACTGTGGACATTTTATTAAAATATAAACTGTGGACAAACTGTGGACTTTTATTAAAAATATAAACTGTGGACAAACTGTGGACATTTATTAAAAATATAAACTGTGGACAAACTGTGGACATTTATTAAAATATAAACTGTGGACAAACTGTGGACTTTTATTAAAATATAAACTGTGGACAAACTGTGGACATTTATTAAAATATAAACTGTGGACAAACTGTGGACATTTATTAAAATATAGAACTGTGGACAAACTGTGGACATTTATTAAAATATAAACTGTGGACAAACTGTGGACTTTTATTAAAAATATAAACTGTGGACAAACTGTGGACATTTATTAAAATATAAACTGTGGACAAACTGTGGACATTTATTAAAATATAAACTGTGGACAAACTGTGGACATTTATTAAAATATAAACTGTGGACAAACTGTGGACTTTTATTAAAATATAAACTGTGGACAAACTGTGGACATTTATTAAAATATAAACTGTGGACAAACTGTGGACATTTATTAAAATATAAACTGTGGACAAACTGTGGACTTTTATTAAAATATAAACTGTGGACAAACTGTGGACATTTTAAAAAATATAAACTGTGGACAAACTGTGGACATTTATTAAAATATAAACTGTGGACAAACTGTGGAAATTTTTTAAAATATAAACTGTGGACAAACTGTGGACATTTATTAAAATATAAACTGTGGACAAACTGTGGACATTTATTAAAATATAAACTGTGGACAAACTGTGGACATTTATTAAAATATAAAACTGTGGACAAACTGTGGACAAAACTGTGGACAAACTGTGGACTTTTAAAATATATAAACTGTGGACAAACTGTGGACTTTTATTAAAATATAAACTGTGGACAAACTGTGGACTTTTTTTAAAAATATAAACTGTGGACAAACTGTGGACATTTTTTAAAAATATAAAACTGTGGACAAACTGTGGACATTTATTAAAATATAAACTGTGGACAAACTGTGGACTTTTATTAAAATATAAACTGTGGACAAACTGTGGACATTTTTTAAAATATAAACTGTGGACAAACTGTGGACATTTATTAAAATTTTAAACTGTGGACAAACTGTGGACATTTATTAAAATATAAACTGTGGACAAACTGTGGACATTTTTAAAATATAAAACTGTGGACAAACTGTGGACATTTATTAAAATATAAACTGTGGACAAACTGTGGACATTTATTAAAATATAAACTGTGGACAAACTGTGGACATTTTATTAAAATATAAACTGTGGACAAACTGTGGACTTTTATTAAAATATAAACTGTGGACAAACTGTGGACATTTATTAAAATATAAACTGTGGACAAACTGTGGACATTTATTAAAATATAAACTGTGGACAAAACTGTGGACATTTATTAAAATATAAACTGTGGACAAACTGTGGACATTTTTATTAAAATATAAACTGTGGACAAACTGTGGACATTTATTAAAATATAAACTGTGGACAAACTGTGGACATTTATTAAAATATAAACTGTGGACAAACTGTGGACATTTATTAAAATATAAACTGTGGACAAACTGTGGACATTTATTAAAATATAAACTGTGGACAAACTGTGGACATTTATTAAAATATAAACTGTGGACAAACTGTGGACTTTTATTAAAAATATAAACTGTGGACAAACTGTGGACATTTTTTAAAATATAAACTGTGGACAAACTGTGGACATTTTTAAAATATTAAACTGTGGACAAACTGTGGACATTTATTTAAAATATAAACTGTGGACAAACTGTGGACTTTTATTAAAATATAAACTGTGGACAAACTGTGGACATTTATTAAAATATAAACTGTGGACAAACTGTGGACATTTTTAAAATTTTGAACTGTGGACAAACTGTGGACTTTTATTAAAATATAAACTGTGGACAAACTGTGGACATTTATTAAAATATAAACTGTGGACAAACTGTGGACATTTATTAAAATATAAACTGTGGACAAACTGTGGACTTTTTTAAAAATATAAACTGTGGACAAACTGTGGACATTTTTATTTTTAAAATATAAACTGTGGACAAACTGTGGACTTTTATTAAAAATATAAACTGTGGACAAACTGTGGACATTTATTAAAATATAAACTGTGGACAAACTGTGGACTTTTATTAAAATATAAACTGTGGACAAACTGTGGACTTTTATTAAAATATAAGACTGTGGACAAACTGTGGACTTTTATTAAAATATAAACTGTGGACAAACTGTGGACATTTTTTAAAATATAAACTGTGGACAAACTGTGGAATTTATTTTTAAAATATAAACTGTGGACAAACTGTGGACATTTTTAATTAAAATATAAACTGTGGACAAACTGTGGACTTTTATTAAAATATAAACTGTGGACAAACTGTGGACTTTTATTAAAATATAAACTGTGGACAAACTGTGGACATTTATTAAAATATAAACTGTGGACAAACTGTGGACATTTTATTAAAATATAAACTGTGGACAAACTGTGGACTTTATTTTTAAAAATATAAACTGTGGACAAACTGTGGACTTTTATTAAAATATAAACTGTGGACAAACTGTGGACATTTATTAAAATATAAACTGTGGACAAACTGTGGACATTCTTTAAAAATATAAACTGTGGACAAACTGTGGACAATTTATTAAAAATTATAAACTGTGGACAAACTGTGGACATTTATTAAAAATATAAACTGTGGACAAACTGTGGACATTCTTAAAAATATAAACTGTGGACAAACTGTGGACATTTTTTAAAATATAAACTGTGGACAAACTGTGGACATTTTTAAAAATATAAACTGTGGACAAACTGTGGACTTTTATTAAAATATAAACTGTGGACAAACTGTGGACATTTTATTAAAATATAAACTGTGGACAAACTGTGGACTTTTATTTTTAAAATATAAACTGTGGACAAACTGTGGACTTTTATTAAAATATAAACTGTGGACAAACTGTGGACATTTATTAAAATATAAACTGTGGACAAACTGTGGACATTTTTTTAAAATATAAACTGTGGACAAACTGTGGACATTTTTAAAAATTATAAACTGTGGACAAACTGTGGACATTTTATTAAAATATAAAACTGTGGACAAACTGTGGACATTTATATTAAAATATAAACTGTGGACAAACATGTGGACATTTTATAAAAATATAAACTGTGGACAAACTGTGGACATTTATTAAAAATATAAACTGTGGACAAACTGTGGACATTTTTTAAAATATAAACTGTGGACAAACTGTGGACATTTATTAAAATATAAAACTGTGGACAAAACTGTGGACATTTATTAAAAATATAAACTGTGGACAAACTGTGGACATTTTATTAAAATATAAACTGTGGACAAACTGTGGACATTTATTCTTAAAATATAAACTGTGGACAAACTGTGGACATTTATTAAAATATAAACTGTGGACAAACTGTGGACATTTATTAAAAATATAAACTGTGGACAAACTGTGGACTTTTATTAAAAATATAAACTGTGGACAAACTGTGGACTTTTATTTTTAAAATATAAACTGTGGACAAACTGTGGACATTTTATTAAAATATAAACTGTGGACAAACTGTGGACATTTATTAAAATTTAAACTGTGGACAAACTGTGGACATTTATTAAAATATAAACTGTGGACAAACTGTGGACTTTTATTAAAATATAAACTGTGGACAAACTGTGGACTTTTATTAAAATATAAACTGTGGACAAACTGTGGACATTTATTAAAATATAAACTGTGGACAAACTGTGGACTTTTATTAAAATATAAACTGTGGACAAACTGTGGACATTTTTAAAAATATAAACTGTGGACAAACTGTGGACTTTTATTAAAATATAAACTGTGGACAAACTGTGGACATTTTTAAAATATAAACTGTGGACAAACTGTGGACAAACTGTGGAAATTTATTAAAATATAAACTGTGGACAAACTGTGGACTTTTATTAAAATATAAAACTGTGGACAAACTGTGGACATTTATTAAAATATAAACATGTGGACAAACTGTGGACTTTTATTAAAATATAAACTGTGGACAAACTGTGGACATTTATTAAAATATAAACTGTGGACAAACTGTGGACATTTTATAAAAATATAAACTGTGGACAAACTGTGGACTTTTATTAAAATATAAACTGTGGACAAACTGTGGACATTTATTAAAATATAAACTGTGGACAAACTGTGGACTTTTTTTAAAATATAAACTGTGGACAAACTGTGGACATTTTTAAAATATAAACTGTGGACAAACTGTGGACTTTTATTAAAATATAAACTGTGGACAAACTGTGGACATTTATTAAAATATAAACTGTGGACAAACTGTGGACATTTATTAAAATATAAACTGTGGACAAACTGTGGACATTTATTAAAATATAAACTGTGGACAAACTGTGGACATTTTATTAAAATATAAACTGTGGACAAACTGTGGACATTTATTAAAATATAAAACTGTGGACAAACTGTGGACTTTTTTTAAAATATAAACTGTGGACAAACTGTGGACTTTTATTTTTAAAATATAAACTGTGGACAAACTGTGGACATTTTATTAAAATATAAACTGTGGACAAACTGTGGACATTTTTAAATAAACTGTGGACATTAATTTTTAAAATTTTGAACTGTGGACAAACTGTGGACTTTTATTAAAATAATAAACTGTGGACAAACTGTGGAAAAAGGGACTTTTATTAAAAATATAAACTGTGGACAAACTGTGGACATTTATTAAAATATAAACTGTGGACAAACTGTGGACATTTATTAAAATATAAACTGTGGACAAACTGTGGACTTTTATTAAAATATAAACTGTGGACAAACTGTGGACATTTATTAAAATATAAACTGTGGACAAACTGTGGACATTTATTAAAATATAAACTGTGGACAAACTGTGGACATTTTTATAAAATATAAACTGTGGACAAACTGTGGACTTTTTTAAAAATATAAACTGTGGACAAACTGTGGACGTTTAAATTAAAATATAAACTGTGGACAAACTGTGGACATTTATTAAAATTTAAACTGTGGACAAACTGTGGACAAACTGTGGACTTTTATTAAAATATAAACTGTGGACAAACTGTGGACATTTATTAAAATATAAACTGTGGACAAACTGTGGACTTTTATTAAAATATAAACTGTGGACAAACTGTGGACATTTTTTAAAATTATAAACTGTGGACAAACTGTGGACATTTTCTTAAAATATAAACTGTGGACAAACTGTGGACAATTTTTAAAATATAAACTGTGGACAAACTGTGGACATTTTTAAAAATATTAAACTGTGGACAAACTGTGGACATTTATTAAAATATAAAACTGTGGACAAACTGTGGACATTTATTAAAATATAAACTGTGGACAAACTGTGGACATTTTTTAAAATATAAACTGTGGACAAACTGTGGACATTTATTAAAAATAACTGTGGACAAACTGTGGACAAACTGTGGACTTTTATTAAAATATAAACTGTGGACAAACTGTGGACATTTTTTAAAATATAAACTGTGGACAAACTGTGGACATTTTTAAAATATAAACTGTGGACAAACTGTGGACTTTTATTAAAATATAAACTGTGGACAAACTGTGGACATTTTTTAAAATATAAACTGTGGACAAACTGTGGACTTTTTTAAAATTATAAACTGTGGACAAACTGTGGACATTCTTTATTAAAATATAAACTGTGGACAAACTGTGGACATTTTATTAAAATATAAACTGTGGACAAACTGTGGACTTTTTATTAAAATATAAACTGTGGACAAACTGTGGAAATTTTTAAAATATAAACTGTGGACAAACTGTGGACATTTTTAAAATATAAACTGTGGACAAACTGTGGACATTTATTAAAATATAAACTGTGGACAAACTGTGGACATTTTATAAAATATAAACTGTGGACAAACTGTGGACATTTTTTAAAATATAAACTGTGGACAAACTGTGGACATTTTTAAAATTTAAACTGTGGACAAACTGTGGACTTTTTTAAAATATAAACTGTGGACAAACTGTGGACATTTTTAAAAATATAAAACTGTGGACAAACTGTGGACTTTTATTAAAATATAAACTGTGGACAAACTGTGGACATTTTTTAAAATATAAACTGTGGACAAACTGTGGACATTTTTAATAAAATATAAACTGTGGACAAACTGTGGACTTTTATTAAAAATTATAAACTGTGGACAAACTGTGGATTTTTAAAATATAAACTGTGGACAAACGTTTTTTTAAAATTTAAACTGTGGACAAACTGTGGACAAACTTTGGACAAAATGTGGACTTGTGGACAAAACTGTGGACATTTTTTAAAAATATAAACTGTGGACAAACTGTGGACTTTTATTAAAATATAAACTGTGGACAAACTGTGGACATTTACTAAAATATAAACTGTGGACAAACTGTGGAAGGAAATTTTTAAAATTATAAACTGTGGACAAACTGTGGACTTTTTTTAAAATATAAACTGTGGACAAACTGTGGACATTTTTTAAAATTATAAACTGTGGACAAACTGTGGAAATTTAATATTAAAATATAAACTGTGGACAAACTGTGGACATTTATTAAAATATAAACTGTGGACAAACTGTGGACTTTTTTTAAAATATAAACTGTGGACAAACTGTGGACTTTATTTTTAAAATATAAACTGTGGACAAACTGTGGACATTTTTTAAAATTTAAACTGTGGACAAACTGTGGACAAACTGGGACTTTTTAAAAATATAAACTGTGGACAAACTGTGGACTATTAAATAAAACTGTGGACAAACTGTGGACTTTTATTAAAATATAAACTGTGGACAAACTGTGGACATTTATTAAAATATAAACTGTGGACAAACTGTGGACATTTTTAAAATAATTTAAACTGTGGACAAACTGTGGACTTTTATTAAAATATAAACTGTGGACAAACTGTGGACATTTTTAAAAAATATAAACTGTGGACAAACTGTGGACATTTTTTAAAATTATAAACTGTGGACAAACTGTGGACTTAAAATAATTTTTAAAATTAAACTGTGGACAAACTGTGGACATTTTTAAAAATATAAACTGTGGACAAACTGTGGACAAACTGTGGACTTTTATTAAAAATTATAAACTGTGGACAAACTGTGGACAAACTTTTAAATTTTAAACTGTGGACAAACTGTGGACAAAATAAAAATAACTGTGGACAAACTGTGGACATTTTATTAAAATTTTAAACTGTGGACAAACTGTGGACATTTTTTTAAAATATAAACTGTGGACAAACTGTGGACTTTTATTATTTTTTAAAATATAAACTGTGGACAAACTGTTTTAAAAATTTTAAAATATGGACAAACTGTGGACAAACTGTGGACTTTTTTAAAAATATAAACTGTGGACAAACTGTGGACTAAAATATGAAAACTGTGGACAAACTGTGGACAAAAAAAAAACTGTGGACAAACTGTGGACATTTTTTAAAATTATAAACTGTGGACAAACTGTGGAATTTTTTAAAATATAAACTGTGGACAAACTGTGGACTTTTATTAAAATTTAAACTGTGGACAAACTGTGGACAAAGGACTTTTTAAAAATATAAAACTGTGGACAAACTGTGGACTTTTTTAAAATATAAACTGTGGACAAACTGTGGACATTTTTTAAAATATAAACTGTGGACAAACTGTGGACATTTATTAAAATATAAACTGTGGACAAACTGTGGACATTTTTAAAAATATAAACTGTGGACAAACTGTGGACAAACGGGACTTTTTAAAAATTTAAACTGTGGACAAACTGTGGACTTTTATTAAAATATAAACTGTGGACAAACTGTGGACATTTTTTAAAAATATAAACTGTGGACAAACTGTGGACTTTTTTAAAATTTAAACTGTGGACAAACTGTGGAACTTTTAAAAAATATAAACTGTGGACAAACTGTGGACTTTTATTAAAAAAACTGTGGACAAACTGTGGACTTAAAATAAAACTGTGGACAAACTGTGGACATTTTATTAAAATATAAACTGTGGACAAACTGTGGACAAACGGGATTTTTAAAAATTATAAACTGTGGACAAACTGTGGACATTTATTAAAATATAAACTGTGGACAAACTGTGGACTTTTATTAAAATATAAACTGTGGACAAACTGTGGACATTTTTTTAAAATATAAACTGTGGACAAACTGTGGACATTTTTAAAAATATAAACTGTGGACAAACTGTGGACTTTTATTAAAATATAAACTGTGGACAAACTGTGGACATTTTTAAAATATAAACTGTGGACAAACTGTGGGATTTTATTAAAATATAAACTGTGGACAAACTGTGGACATTTTTAAAAATATAAACTGTGGACAAACTGTGGACTTTTATTAAAATATAAACTGTGGACAAACTGTGGACATTTTTTAAAATATAAACTGTGGACAAACTGTGGACTTTTATTAAAAATATAAACTGTGGACAAACTGTGGACATTATTAAAATATAAAACTGTGGACAAACTGTGGACAAATTTTTTAAAAATTATAAACTGTGGACAAACTGTGGACATTTTCTTAAAATATAAAACTGTGGACAAACTGTGGACTTTTATTAAAATATAAAACTGTGGACAAACTGTGGACTTTTATTAAAATATAAACTGTGGACAAACTGTGGACATTTATTAAAAATATAAACTGTGGACAAACTGTGGACATTTTCTTAAAATATAAACTGTGGACAAACTGTGGACTTTTTTAAAAATATAAACTGTGGACAAACTGTGGACTTTTATTAAAATATAAACTGTGGACAAACTGTGGACATTTTTAAAAAAATGAAAAATAAACTGTGGACAAACTGTGGACTTTTATTAAAATATAAACTGTGGACAAACTGTGGAAATTTTTTAAAATATAAACTGTGGACAAACTGTGGACATTTTTTAAAATATAAACTGTGGACAAACTGTGGACATTTATAAACTGTGGACAAACTGTGGACTTTTATTAAAATATAAACTGTGGACAAACTGTGGACATAATTTTAAACTGTGGACAAACTGTGGACTTTTTATTAAAATATAAACTGTGGACAAACTGTGGACTTTTTTAAAATATAAACTGTGGACAAACTGTGGACATTTTTATTAAAATATAAACTGTGGACAAACTGTGGACTTTTATTAAAATATAAACTGTGGACAAACTGTGGACATTTATTAAAATATAAACTGTGGACAAACTGTGGACTTTTATTAAAATTTAAACTGTGGACAAACTGTGGACATTTTCTTAAAATATAAACTGTGGACAAACTGTGGACTTTTATTAAAATATAAACTGTGGACAAACTGTGGACATTTTATTAAAATATAAACTGTGGACAAACTGTGGACATTTTTTAAAATATAAACTGTGGACAAACTGTGGACATTTTTATAAATTTTAAACTGTGGACAAACTGTGGACTATTTTTTAAAATATAAACTGTGGACAAACTGTGGACATTTTTTAAAATTAAACTGTGGACAAACTGTGGACAAACTGTGGACTTTAAAAATTTAACTTAAAATATAAACTGTGGACAAACTGTGGACTTTTATTAAAATATAAACTGTGGACAAACTGTGGACATTTTTAAAATATAAACTGTGGACAAACTGTGGACAAACTGTGGACAAACTGTGGACTTTTTTAAAAATATAAACTGTGGACAAACTGTGGACTTTTTTTAAAATATAAACTGTGGACAAACTGTGGAAACTATTTTTAAAATATAAACTGTGGACAAACTGTGGACATTTTTAAAAATATAAACTGTGGACAAACTGTGGACTTTTATTAAAATATAAACTGTGGACAAACTGTGGACATTTATTAAAATATAAACTGTGGACAAACTGTGGACATTTTTAAAATATAAACTGTGGACAAACTGTGGACATTTTTAAAAAAATATAAACTGTGGACAAACTGTGGACAAACGTGGACTTTTTTTAAAATTTAAACTGTGGACAAACTGTGGACATTTTATTAAAATATAAACTGTGGACAAACTGTGGACATTTTATTAAAATATAAACTGTGGACAAACTGTGGACTTTTTTAAAATATAAACTGTGGACAAACTGTATTTAAACTGTGGACAAACTGTGGACTTATTAAAATATAAAACTGTGGACAAACTGTGGACTTTTTTTAAAAATATAAACTGTGGACAAACTGTGGACATTTTTTTAAAATATAAACTGTGGACAAACTGTGGACATTTTATTAAAATATAAACTGTGGACAAACTGTGGACATTTATTTTAAAATATAAACTGTGGACAAACTGTGGACTTTTATTAAAATATAAAACTGTGGACAAACTGTGGACTTTATTTTTTAAAATATAAACTGTGGACAAACTGTGGACATTTTTAAAAATTATAAACTGTGGACAAACTGTGGACTTTTATTAAAATATAAACTGTGGACAAACTGTGGACTTTTTTAAAATATAAACTGTGGACAAACTGTGGACTTTTTATTAAAATATAAACTGTGGACAAACTGTGGACATTTTAAAATATAAACTGTGGACAAACTGTGGACTTTTTTAAAATTTAAACTGTGGACAAACTGTGGACATTTTTTAAAATATAAACTGTGGACAAACTGTGGACTTTTATTAAAATATAAACTGTGGACAAACTGTGGACTTTTATTAAAATATAAACTGTGGACAAACTGTGGACATTTTTTAAAAATAACTGTGGACAAACTGTGGACAAACTGTGGACTTTTATTAAAATTTAAACTGTGGACAAACTGTGGACATTTTTTTAAAATATAAACTGTGGACAAACTGTGGACAAACTGTGGACTTTTTGGGACTTTTAAAAATATAAACTGTGGACAAACTGTGGACATTTTTAAAATATAAACTGTGGACAAACTGTGGACTTTTATTAAAATTTAAACTGTGGACAAACTGTGGACATTTATTAAAAATATAAACTGTGGACAAACTGTGGACATTTTTAAAAATAATAAAACTGTGGACAAACTGTGGACATTTTTTAAAATTATAAACTGTGGACAAACTGTGGACATTTATTAAAATATAAACTGTGGACAAACTGTGGACATTTTATTAAAATATAAACTGTGGACAAACTGTGGACTTTTTTAAAATTTAAACTGTGGACAAACTGTGGACATTTTTTAAAATATAAACTGTGGACAAACTGTGGACTTTTATTAAAATATAAACTGTGGACAAACTGTGGACATTTTTAAAAATATAAACTGTGGACAAACTGTGGACTTTTATTAAAAATATAAACTGTGGACAAACTGTGGACTTTTTTAAAATATAAAACTGTGGACAAACTGTGGACTTTTATTAAAATATAAACTGTGGACAAACTGTGGAAATTTTTAAAATATAAACTGTGGACAAACTGTGGACTTTTATTAAAAATATAAACTGTGGACAAACTGTGGACTTTTATTAAAATATAAACTGTGGACAAACTGTGGACATTTATTAAAATATAAACTGTGGACAAACTGTGGACATTTTTAAAATTTAAACTGTGGACAAACTGTGGACATTTATTAAAATATAAACTGTGGACAAACTGTGGAACTTAAAATATATTTTAAAAATTAAACTGTGGACAAACTGTGGACTTTTATTAAAATATAAAACTGTGGACAAACTGTGGACATTTTATTAAAATATAAACTGTGGACAAACTGTGGACAATTAAAATTTTTAACTGTGGACAAACTGTGGAAAAATATAAACTGTGGACAAACTGTGGACTTTTTTAAAAATTTAAACTGTGGACAAACTGTGGACATTTTTTAAAATATAAACTGTGGACAAACTGTGGACTTTTATTAAAATATAAACTGTGGACAAACTGTGGAAATTTTAAAATATAAACTGTGGACAAACTGTGGACAAACGGGACTTTTATTAAAATATAAACTGTGGACAAACTGTGGACTTTATTTTTTAAAATATAAACTGTGGACAAACTGTGGACATTTTTAAAATATAAACTGTGGACAAACTGTACAAACTGTGGACAAACTGTGGACTTTTATTAAAATATAAACTGTGGACAAACTGTGGAACTTATTTTTAAAATATAAACTGTGGACAAACTGTGGACTTTTTTAAAAATATAAACTGTGGACAAACTGTGGACATTTTATTAAAATATAAACTGTGGACAAACTGTGGACATTTTATTAAAATTTAAACTGTGGACAAACTGTGGACATTTATTAAAATATAAACTGTGGACAAACTGTGGACATTTTTAAAATATAAACTGTGGACTTAAAATTGTTTTAAAATATAAACTGTGGACAAACTGTGGACTTTTATTAAAATATAAACTGTGGACAAACTGTGGACTATTTTTAAATATAAACTGTGGACAAACTGTGGACATTTATTAAAATATAAAACTGTGGACAAACTGTGGACATTTTTAAAATATAAACTGTGGACAAACTGTGGACTTTATTAAAATATAAACTGTGGACAAACTGTGGACTTTTTTTAAAAATATAAACTGTGGACAAACTGTGGACATTTTTAAAAATTATAAACTGTGGACAAACTGTGGACATTTTTTATTAAAATATAAACTGTGGACAAACTGTGGACATTTTTTTAAAATATAAACTGTGGACAAACTGTGGACTTTTTTAAAATATAAACTGTGGACAAACTGTGGACATTTATTAAAATATAAACTGTGGACAAACTGTGGACATTTATTAAAATATAAACTGTGGACAAACTGTGGACATTTTTAAAATATAAACTGTGGACAAACTGTGGACATTTTAATATATAAACTGTGGACAAACTGTGGACATTTTTTAAAATAAAACTGTGGACAAACTGTGGACTTTTATTAAAAATATAAACTGTGGACAAACTGTGGACTTTTATTAAAATATAAACTGTGGACAAACTGTGGACATTTTTTAAAATATAAACTGTGGACAAACTGTGGACTTTTATTAAAATATAAACTGTGGACAAACTGTGGACATTTTATTAAAATATAAACTGTGGACAAACTGTGGACATTTTATTAAAATATAAACTGTGGACAAACTGTGGACATTTTTAAAATATAAACTGTGGACAAACTGTGGACTTTTATTAAAATATAAACTGTGGACAAACTGTGGACATTTATTAAAATATAAACTGTGGACAAACTGTGGACATTTTTTAAAATATAAACTGTGGACAAACTGTGGACATTTATATTAAAATATAAACTGTGGACAAACTGTGGACATTTATTAAAATATAAACTGTGGACAAACTGTGGACTTTTATTAAAATAATAAAACTGTGGACAAACTGTGGACATTTTATTAAAATATAAACTGTGGACAAACTGTGGACAAATTTTTAAAATATAAACTGTGGACAAACTGTGGACTTTTATTAAAATATAAACTGTGGACAAACTGTGGACTTTTATTAAAATATAAACTGTGGACAAACTGTGGACATTTTTTAAAATATAAACTGTGGACAAACTGTGGACAAAAAAACTGTGGACAAACGTGGACTTTTATTAAAATATAAACTGTGGACAAACTGTGGACATTAAAATATAAACTGTGGACAAACTGTGGACATTTTATTAAAATATAAACTGTGGACAAACTGTGGACTTTTATTAAAATATAAACTGTGGACAAACTGTGGACATTTTTAAAATATAAACTGTGGACAAACTGTGGACATTTTTAAAATATAAACTGTGGACAAACTGTGGACTTTTATTAAAATATAAACTGTGGACAAACTGTGGACTTTTATTAAAATATAAACTGTGGACAAACTGTGGACTTTTTTAAAATATAAAACTGTGGACAAACTGTGGACATTTTTAAAAATATAAACTGTGGACAAACTGTGGACATTTTTTAAAATATAAACTGTGGACAAACTGTGGACTTTTATTAAAATATAAACTGTGGACAAACTGTGGACTTTTATTAAAATATAAACTGTGGACAAACTGTGGACTTTTATTAAAATATAAACTGTGGACAAACTGTGGACTTTTATTAAAATATAAACTGTGGACAAACTGTGGACTTTTATTAAAATATAAACTGTGGACAAACTGTGGACATTTATTAAAATATAAACTGTGGACAAACTGTGGACTTTTATTAAAATATAAACTGTGGACAAACTGTGGACATTTTATTAAAATATAAACTGTGGACAAACTGTGGACTTTTTTTAAAATATAAACTGTGGACAAACTGTGGACTTTTTTAAAATATAAACTGTGGACAAACTGTGGATTTATAAAATATAAACTGTGGACAAACGGACATTTATTAAAATATAAACTGTGGACAAACTGTGGACTTTTATTAAAATATAAACTGTGGACAAACTGTGGACTTTTATTAAAATATAAACTGTGGACAAACTGTGGACATTTATTAAAATATAAACTGTGGACAAACTGTGGACTTTTATTAAAATATAAACTGTGGACAAACTGTGGACTTTTATTAAAATATAAACTGTGGACAAACTGTGGACATTTTTAAAATATAAACTGTGGACAAACTGTGGACATTTTTAAAATATAAACTGTGGACAAACTGTGGACTTTTATTAAAATATAAACTGTGGACAAACTGTGGACATTTTATTAAAATATAAACTGTGGACAAACTGTGGACTTTTTTTAAAATATAAACTGTGGACAAACTGTGGACTTTTATTAAAATATAAACTGTGGACAAACTGTGGACATTTTTAAAATATAAACTGTGGACAAACTGTGGACTTTTTTAAAATATAAACTGTGGACAAACTGTGGACTTTTATTAAAATATAAACTGTGGACAAACTGTGGACATTTTTTAAAATATAAACTGTGGACAAACTGTGGACATTTTATTAAAATATAAACTGTGGACAAACTGTGGACATTTATAAAAATATAAACTGTGGACAAACTGTGGACATTTTATTAAAATATAAACTGTGGACAAACTGTGGACTTTTATTAAAATATAAACTGTGGACAAACTGTGGACTTTTTTAAAATATAAACTGTGGACAAACTGTGGACTTTTATTAAAATATAAACTGTGGACAAACTGTGGACTTTTTTTAAAATATAAACTGTGGACAAACTGTGGACATTTTTAAAATATAAACTGTGGACAAACTGTGGACTTTTATTAAAATATAAACTGTGGACAAACTGTGGACAATTATTAAAATATAAACTGTGGACAAACTGTGGACATTTATTAAAATATAAACTGTGGACAAACTGTGGACTTTTATTAAAATATAAACTGTGGACAAACTGTGGACTTTTTTTAAAATATAAACTGTGGACAAACTGTGGACTTTTATTAAAATATAAACTGTGGACAAACTGTGGACTTTTATTAAAATATAAACTGTGGACAAACTGTGGACATTTATTAAAATATAAACTGTGGACAAACTGTGGACATTTTTAAAATATAAACTGTGGACAAACTGTGGACTTTTATTAAAATATAAACTGTGGACAAACTGTGGACTTTTATTAAAATATAAACTGTGGACAAACTGTGGACATTTATTAAAATATAAACTGTGGACAAACTGTGGACTTTTATTAAAATATAAACTGTGGACAAACTGTGGACTTTTATTAAAATATAAACTGTGGACAAACTGTGGACATTTTTAAAATATAAACTGTGGACAAACTGTGGACTTTTATTAAAATATAAACTGTGGACAAACTGTGGACATTTTTAAAATATAAACTGTGGACAAACTGTGGACTTTTATTAAAATATAAACTGTGGACAAACTGTGGACTTTTATTAAAATATAAACTGTGGACAAACTGTGGACTTTTATTAAAATATAAACTGTGGACAAACTGTGGACTTTTATTAAAATATAAACTGTGGACAAACTGTGGACTTTTTTAAAATATAAACTGTGGACAAACTGTGGACTTTATTTTTTAAAATATAAACTGTGGACAAACTGTGGACATTTTAAAATATAAACTGTGGACAAACTGTGGACATTTTTATTAAAATATAAACTGTGGACAAACTGTGGACTTTTATTAAAATATAAACTGTGGACAAACTGTGGACTTTTATTAAAATATAAACTGTGGACAAACTGTGGACTTTTATTAAAATATAAACTGTGGACAAACTGTGGACATTTATTAAAATATAAACTGTGGACAAACTGTGGACTTTTATTAAAATATAAACTGTGGACAAACTGTGGACATTTTTTAAAATATAAACTGTGGACAAACTGTGGACTTTTATTAAAATATAAACTGTGGACAAACTGTGGACTTTTTTAAAATATAAACTGTGGACAAACTGTGGACTTTTATTAAAATATAAACTGTGGACAAACTGTGGACTTTATTAAAATATAAACTGTGGACAAACTGTGGACTTTTATTAAAATATAAACTGTGGACAAACTGTGGACATTTTTAAAATATAAACTGTGGACAAACTGTGGACTTTTATTAAAATATAAACTGTGGACAAACTGTGGACTTTTATTAAAATATAAACTGTGGACAAACTGTGGACTTTTATTAAAATATAAACTGTGGACAAACTGTGGACATTTATTAAAATATAAACTGTGGACAAACTGTGGACTTTTATTAAAATATAAACTGTGGACAAACTGTGGACTTTTATTAAAATATAAACTGTGGACAAACTGTGGACATTTTTAAAATATAAACTGTGGACAAACTGTGGACTTTTATTAAAATATAAACTGTGGACAAACTGTGGACTTTTTATTAAAATATAAACTGTGGACAAACTGTGGACTTTTATTAAAATATAAACTGTGGACAAACTGTGGACTTTTATTAAAATATAAACTGTGGACAAACTGTGGACTTTTATTAAAATATAAACTGTGGACAAACTGTGGACATTTTTAAAATATAAACTGTGGACAAACTGTGGACTTTTATTAAAATATAAACTGTGGACAAACTGTGGACTTTTATTAAAATATAAAACTGTGGACAAACTGTGGACTTTTATTAAAATATAAACTGTGGACAAACTGTGGACTTTTATTAAAATATAAACTGTGGACAAACTGTGGACATTTATTAAAATATAAACTGTGGACAAACTGTGGACTTTATTAAAATATAAACTGTGGACAAACTGTGGACTTTATTAAAATATAAACTGTGGACAAACTGTGGACATTTTTAAAATATAAACTGTGGACAAACTGTGGACTTTTATTAAAATATAAACTGTGGACAAACTGTGGACTATTTTTAAAATATAAACTGTGGACAAACTGTGGACATTTTATTAAAATATAAACTGTGGACAAACTGTGGACTTTTATTAAAATATAAACTGTGGACAAACTGTGGACTTTTATTAAAATATAAACTGTGGACAAACTGTGGACATTTTTAAAATATAAACTGTGGACAAACTGTGGACTTTTATTAAAATATAAACTGTGGACAAACTGTGGACTTTTATTAAAATATAAACTGTGGACAAACTGTGGACTTTTATTAAAATATAAACTGTGGACAAACTGTGGACTTTTTTAAAATATAAACTGTGGACAAACTGTGGACATTTATTAAAATATAAACTGTGGACAAACTGTGGACATTTTTAAAATATAAACTGTGGACAAACTGTGGACTTTTATTAAAATATAAACTGTGGACAAACTGTGGACATTTATTAAAATATAAACTGTGGACAAACTGTGGACTTTTATTAAAATATAAACTGTGGACAAACTGTGGACTTTTATTAAAATATAAACTGTGGACAAACTGTGGATTTTTTAATAAATATAAACTGTGGACAAACTGTGGACATTTATTAAAATATAAACTGTGGACAAACTGTGGACTTTTATTAAAATATAAACTGTGGACAAACTGTGGACATTTTTAAAATATAAACTGTGGACAAACTGTGGACATTTTTAAAATATAAACTGTGGACAAACTGTGGACTTTTATTAAAATATAAACTGTGGACAAACTGTGGACTTTTATTAAAATATAAACTGTGGACAAACTGTGGACATTTTTAAAATATAAACTGTGGACAAACTGTGGACTTTTATTAAAATATAAACTGTGGACAAACTGTGGACATTTTTAAAATATAAACTGTGGACAAACTGTGGACATTTTTAAAATATAAACTGTGGACAAACTGTGGACTTTTATTAAAATATAAACTGTGGACAAACTGTGGACATTTATTAAAATATAAACTGTGGACAAACTGTGGATTTTATTATAAAATATAAACTGTGGACAAACTGTGGACTTTTATTAAAATATAAACTGTGGACAAACTGTGGACATTTTTTAAAATATAAACTGTGGACAAACTGTGGACATTTATTAAAATATAAACTGTGGACAAACTGTGGACTTTTATTAAAATATAAACTGTGGACAAACTGTGGACATTTTTAAAATATAAACTGTGGACAAACTGTGGACTTTTATTAAAATATAAAACTGTGGACAAACTGTGGACAATTTTATTAAAATATAAACTGTGGACAAACTGTGGACATTTTTAAAATATAAACTGTGGACAAACTGTGGACTTTTATTAAAATATAAACTGTGGACAAACTGTGGACTTTTATTAAAATATAAACTGTGGACAAACTGTGGACATTTTTAAAATATAAACTGTGGACAAACTGTGGACTTTTATTAAAATATAAACTGTGGACAAACTGTGGACTTTTTTAAAATATAAACTGTGGACAAACTGTGGACTTTTATTAAAATATAAACTGTGGACAAACTGTGGACTTTTATTAAAATATAAACTGTGGACAAACTGTGGACATTTTTAAAATATAAACTGTGGACAAACTGTGGACTTTTATTAAAATATAAACTGTGGACAAACTGTGGACTTTTATTAAAATATAAACTGTGGACAAACTGTGGACATTTATTAAAATATAAACTGTGGACAAACTGTGGACTTTTATTAAAATATAAACTGTGGACAAACTGTGGACATTTTTAAAATATAAACTGTGGACAAACTGTGGACTTTTATTAAAATATAAACTGTGGACAAACTGTGGACATTTATTAAAATATAAACTGTGGACAAACTGTGGACTTTTATTAAAATATAAACTGTGGACAAACTGTGGACTTTTTTAAAATATAAACTGTGGACAAACTGTGGACATTTTTAAAATATAAACTGTGGACAAACTGTGGACTTTTATTAAAATATAAACTGTGGACAAACTGTGGACTTTTATTAAAATATAAACTGTGGACAAACTGTGGACTTTTATTAAAATATAAACTGTGGACAAACTGTGGACTTTTATTAAAATATAAACTGTGGACAAACTGTGGACTTTTATTAAAATATAAACTGTGGACAAACTGTGGACTTTTATTAAAATATAAACTGTGGACAAACTGTGGACATTTTTTAAAATATAAACTGTGGACAAACTGTGGACTTTTATTAAAATATAAACTGTGGACAAACTGTGGACATTTTTAAAATATAAACTGTGGACAAACTGTGGACATTTTTTTAAAATATAAACTGTGGACAAACTGTGGACTTTTATTAAAATATAAACTGTGGACAAACTGTGGAAATTTTAAAAAATATAAACTGTGGACAAACTGTGGACTTTTATTAAAATATAAACTGTGGACAAACTGTGGACTTTTATTAAAATATAAACTGTGGACAAACTGTGGACTTTTATTAAAATATAAACTGTGGACAAACTGTGGACTTTTATTAAAATATAAACTGTGGACAAACTGTGGACTTTATTAAAAAAATATAAAAACTGTGGACAAACTGTGGACTTTTATTAAAATATAAACTGTGGACAAACTGTGGACTTTTATTAAAATATAAACTGTGGACAAACTGTGGACATTCTTAAAATATAAACTGGGAAAATAAACTGTGGACAAACTGTGGACTTTTATTAAAATATAAACTGTGGACAAACTGTGGACATTTATTAAAATATAAACTGTGGACAAACTGTGGACTTTTTTAAAATATAAACTGTGGACAAACTGTGGACTTTTATTAAAATATAAACTGTGGACAAACTGTGGACTTTTATTAAAATATAAACTGTGGACAAACTGTGGACATTTATTAAAATATAAACTGTGGACAAACTGTGGACATTTATTAAAATATAAACTGTGGACAAACTGTGGACTTTTATTAAAATATAAACTGTGGACAAACTGTGGACATTTTTAAAAATATAAACTGTGGACAAACTGTGGACATTTTTAAAATATAAACTGTGGACAAACTGTGGACTTTTATTAAAATATAAACTGTGGACAAACTGTGGACATTTTAAAATATAAACTGTGGACAAACTGTGGACTTTTATTAAAATATAAACTGTGGACAAACTGTGGACTTTTTTAAAATATAAACTGTGGACAAACTGTGGACTTTTATTAAAATATAAACTGTGGACAAACTGTGGACTTTTATTAAAATATAAACTGTGGACAAACTGTGGACTTTTATTAAAATATAAACTGTGGACAAACTGTGGACTTTTTTAAAATATAAACTGTGGACAAACTGTGGACTTTTATTAAAATATAAACTGTGGACAAACTGTGGACTTTTATTAAAATATAAACTGTGGACAAACTGTGGACATTTTTTAAAATATAAACTGTGGACAAACTGTGGACTTTTATTAAAATATAAACTGTGGACAAACTGTGGACTTTTTTAAAATATAAACTGTGGACAAACTGTGGACATTTTTAAAATATAAACTGTGGACAAACTGTGGACTTTTATTAAAATATAAACTGTGGACAAACTGTGGACATTTCTTAAAATATAAACTGTGGACAAACTGTGGACTTTTATTAAAATATAAACTGTGGACAAACTGTGGACTTTTATTAAAATATAAACTGTGGACAAACTGTGGACATTTTATTAAAATATAAACTGTGGACAAACTGTGGACTTTTATTAAAATATAAACTGTGGACAAACTGTGGAAATTTTATAAAATATAAACTGTGGACAAACTGTGGACTTTTATTAAAATATAAACTGTGGACAAACTGTGGACTTTTATTAAAATATAAACTGTGGACAAACTGTGGACATTTTTAAAATATAAACTGTGGACAAACTGTGGACTTTTATTAAAATATAAACTGTGGACAAACTGTGGACATTTTTTAAAATATAAACTGTGGACAAACTGTGGACATTTTTTAAAATATAAACTGTGGACAAACTGTGGACTTTTATTAAAATATAAACTGTGGACAAACTGTGGACTTTTTTAAAATATAAACTGTGGACAAACTGTGGACATTTATTAAAATATAAACTGTGGACAAACTGTGGACTTTTATTAAAATATAAACTGTGGACAAACTGTGGACTTTTTTTAAAATATAAACTGTGGACAAACTGTGGACTTTTATTAAAATATAAACTGTGGACAAACTGTGGACAAACTGGGACAAATTTTATTAAAATATAAACTGTGGACAAACTGTGGACAATTTTAAAAATATAAACTGTGGACAAACTGTGGACTTTTATTAAAATATAAACTGTGGACAAACTGTGGACATTTTTAAAAATATAAACTGTGGACAAACTGTGGACTTTTTATTAAAATATAAACTGTGGACAAACTGTGGACTTTTATTAAAATATAAACTGTGGACAAACTGTGGACATTTTTAAAATATAAACTGTGGACAAACTGTGGACTTTTATTAAAATATAAACTGTGGACAAACTGTGGACTTTTATTAAAATATAAACTGTGGACAAACTGTGGACTTTTATTAAAATATAAACTGTGGACAAACTGTGGACATTTTTAAAATATAAACTGTGGACAAACTGTGGACTTTTATTAAAATATAAACTGTGGACAAACTGTGGACATTTTTTAAAATATAAACTGTGGACAAACTGTGGACTTTTATTAAAATATAAACTGTGGACAAACTGTGGACTTTTATTAAAATATAAACTGTGGACAAACTGTGGACTTTTATTAAAATATAAACTGTGGACAAACTGTGGACATTTTTAAAATATAAACTGTGGACAAACTGTGGACTTTTTTTAAAATATAAACTGTGGACAAACTGTGGACTTTTATTAAAATATAAACTGTGGACAAACTGTGGACATTTTTAAAATATAAACTGTGGACAAACTGTGGACTTTTATTAAAATATAAACTGTGGACAAACTGTGGACTTTTATTAAAAATATAAACTGTGGACAAACTGTGGACATTTATTAAAATATAAACTGTGGACAAACTGTGGACTTTTTTTAAAATATAAACTGTGGACAAACTGTGGACTTTTTTAAAATATAAACTGTGGACAAACTGTGGACATTTATTAAAATATAAACTGTGGACAAACTGTGGACTTTTATTAAAATATAAACTGTGGACAAACTGTGGACTTTTTTAAAATATAAACTGTGGACAAACTGTGGACTTTTATTAAAATATAAACTGTGGACAAACTGTGGACATTTTTAAAATATAAACTGTGGACAAACTGTGGACATTTTTAAAAATATAAACTGTGGACAAACTGTGGACTTTTATTAAAATATAAACTGTGGACAAACTGTGGAAATTCTTAAAATATAAACTGTGGACAAACTGTGGACATTTTATTAAAATATAAACTGTGGACAAACTGTGGACTTTTATTAAAATATAAACTGTGGACAAACTGTGGACTTTTATTAAAATATAAACTGTGGACAAACTGTGGACTTTTATTAAAATATAAACTGTGGACAAACTGTGGACATTTTTAAAATATAAACTGTGGACAAACTGTGGACTTTTATTAAAATATAAACTGTGGACAAACTGTGGACATTTTTAAAATATAAACTGTGGACAAACTGTGGACATTTTAAATAAAATATAAACTGTGGACAAACTGTGGACTTTTATTAAAATATAAACTGTGGACAAACTGTGGACATTTTTAAAATATAAACTGTGGACAAACTGTGGACTTTTATTAAAATATAAACTGTGGACAAACTGTGGACTTTTATTAAAATATAAACTGTGGACAAACTGTGGACATTTATTAAAATATAAACTGTGGACAAACTGTGGACTTTTATTAAAATATAAACTGTGGACAAACTGTGGACATTTTTAAAATATAAACTGTGGACAAACTGTGGACTTTTATTAAAATATAAACTGTGGACAAACTGTGGACATTTATTAAAATATAAACTGTGGACAAACTGTGGACTTTTATTAAAATATAAACTGTGGACAAACTGTGGACTTTTATTAAAATATAAACTGTGGACAAACTGTGGACTTTATTAAAATATAAACTGTGGACAAACTGTGGACTTTTATTAAAATATAAACTGTGGACAAACTGTGGACTTTTATTAAAATATAAACTGTGGACAAACTGTGGACTTTTATTAAAATATAAACTGTGGACAAACTGTGGACATTTTAAAAAATAAAATATAAACTGTGGACAAACTGTGGACTTTTATTAAAATATAAACTGTGGACAAACTGTGGACTTTTATTAAAATATAAACTGTGGACAAACTGTGGACATTTTTAAAATATAAACTGTGGACAAACTGTGGACATTTATTAAAATATAAACTGTGGACAAACTGTGGACTTTTATTAAAATATAAACTGTGGACAAACTGTGGACATTTTTAAAATATAAACTGTGGACAAACTGTGGACATTTATTAAAATATAAACTGTGGACAAACTGTGGACATTTTATTAAAATATAAACTGTGGACAAACTGTGGACTTTTTTTAAAATATAAACTGTGGACAAACTGTGGACTTTTATTAAAATATAAACTGTGGACAAACTGTGGAAATTTTTAAAATATAAACTGTGGACAAACTGTGGACATTTTTAAAATATAAACTGTGGACAAACTGTGGACTTTTATTAAAATATAAACTGTGGACAAACTGTGGACATTTTTTAAAATATAAACTGTGGACAAACTGTGGACATTTTTAAAATATAAACTGTGGACAAACTGTGGACTTTTATTAAAATATAAACTGTGGACAAACTGTGGACTTTTTTAAAATATAAACTGTGGACAAACTGTGGACATTTATTAAAATATAAACTGTGGACAAACTGTGGATTATAAAATATAAAACTGTGGACAAACTGTGGACATTTTTAAAATATAAACTGTGGACAAACTGTGGACTTTTATTAAAATATAAACTGTGGACAAACTGTGGACTTTTATTAAAATATAAACTGTGGACAAACTGTGGACATTTTTAAAATATAAACTGTGGACAAACTGTGGACTTTTATTAAAATATAAACTGTGGACAAACTGTGGACATTTTTAAAATATAAACTGTGGACAAACTGTGGACTTTTATTAAAATATAAACTGTGGACAAACTGTGGACTTTTATTAAAATATAAACTGTGGACAAACTGTGGACATTTTTAAAATATAAACTGTGGACAAACTGTGGAAAATAAAAACTGTGGACTTTTATTAAAATATAAACTGTGGACAAACTGTGGACATTTTTAAAAATATAAACTGTGGACAAACTGTGGACTTTTATTAAAATATAAACTGTGGACAAACTGTGGACATTTTTAAAATATAAACTGTGGACAAACTGTGGACATTTATTAAAATATAAACTGTGGACAAACTGTGGACATTTATTAAAATATAAACTGTGGACAAACTGTGGACATTTTAAAAATATAAACTGTGGACAAACTGTGGACTTTTATTAAAATATAAACTGTGGACAAACTGTGGACATTTTTTAAAAAATATAAACTGTGGACAAACTGTGGACATTTTTAAAAATATAAACTGTGGACAAACTGTGGACTTTTTTAAAAATATAAACTGTGGACAAACTGTGGACTTTTATTAAAATATAAACTGTGGACAAACTGTGGACATTTATTAAAATATAAACTGTGGACAAACTGTGGACTTTTATTAAAATATAAACTGTGGACAAACTGTGGACATTTATTAAAATATAAACTGTGGACAAACTGTGGACATTTATTAAAATATAAACTGTGGACAAACTGTGGACATTTTTTAAAATATAAACTGTGGACAAACTGTGGACTTTTTTAAAATATAAACTGTGGACAAACTGTGGACATTTATTAAAATATAAACTGTGGACAAACTGTGGACATTTTTTAAAATATAAACTGTGGACAAACTGTGGACATTTATTAAAATATAAACTGTGGACAAACTGTGGACATTTTAAAATATAAACTGTGGACAAACTGTGGACTTTTATTAAAATATAAACTGTGGACAAACTGTGGACATTTATTAAAATATAAACTGTGGACAAACTGTGGACTTTTTTTAAAATATAAACTGTGGACAAACTGTGGACATTTTATTAAAATATAAACTGTGGACAAACTGTGGACATTTTATTAAAATATAAACTGTGGACAAACTGTGGACTTTTATTAAAATATAAACTGTGGACAAACTGTGGAAATTTTTAAAATATAAACTGTGGACAAACTGTGGACATTTATTAAAATATAAACTGTGGACAAACTGTGGAAATTTTAAAATATAAACTGTGGACAAACTGTGGACTTTTTTTAAAATATAAACTGTGGACAAACTGTGGACATTTTTAAAATATAAACTGTGGACAAACTGTGGACTTTTATTAAAATATAAACTGTGGACAAACTGTGGACATTTTTAAAATATAAACTGTGGACAAACTGTGGACATTTATTAAAATATAAACTGTGGACAAACTGTGGACATTTATTAAAATATAAACTGTGGACAAACTGTGGACATTTTTAAAATATAAACTGTGGACAAACTGTGGACTTTTATTAAAATATAAACTGTGGACAAACTGTGGACATTTTTAAAATATAAACTGTGGACAAACTGTGGACATTTTTAAAATATAAACTGTGGACAAACTGTGGACTTTTATTAAAATATAAACTGTGGACAAACTGTGGAAATTTTTAAAATATAAACTGTGGACAAACTGTGGACATTTATTAAAATATAAACTGTGGACAAACTGTGGACATTTTTAAAATATAAACTGTGGACAAACTGTGGACTTTTATTAAAATATAAACGGGAAAAAATATAAACTGTGGACAAACTGTGGACATTTTTAAAATATAAACTGTGGACAAACTGTGGACTTTTTTTAAAATATAAACTGTGGACAAACTGTGGACATTTATTAAAATATAAACTGTGGACAAACTGTGGACTTTTATTAAAATATAAACTGTGGACAAACTGTGGACTTTTTAAAATATAAACTGTGGACAAACTGTGGACATTTTTAAAATATAAACTGTGGACAAACTGTGGACATTTTATTAAAATATAAACTGTGGACAAACTGTGGACATTTTTAAAATATAAACTGTGGACAAACTGTGGACATTTTTAAAATATAAACTGTGGACAAACTGTGGACATTTTTAAAATATAAACTGTGGACAAACTGTGGACTTTTATTAAAATATAAACTGTGGACAAACTGTGGACATTTTTAAAATATAAACTGTGGACAAACTGTGGACTTTTATTAAAATATAAACTGTGGACAAACTGTGGACATTTATTAAAATATAAACTGTGGACAAACTGTGGACTTTTATTAAAATATAAACTGTGGACAAACTGTGGGATTTTATTAAAATATAAACTGTGGACAAACTGTGGACATTTTAAAATATAAACTGTGGACAAACTGTGGACTTTTATTAAAATATAAACTGTGGACAAACTGTGGACATTTTTAAAATATAAACTGTGGACAAACTGTGGACATTTTTAAAATATAAACTGTGGACAAACTGTGGACTTTTATTAAAATATAAACTGTGGACAAACTGTGGACTTTTTTTAAAATATAAACTGTGGACAAACTGTGGACTTTTATTAAAATATAAACTGTGGACAAACTGTGGACTTTTTTAAAAATATAAACTGTGGACAAACTGTGGACTTTTATTAAAATATAAACTGTGGACAAACTGTGGACATTTTTAAAATATAAACTGTGGACAAACTGTGGACATTTTTAAAATATAAACTGTGGACAAACTGTGGACTTTTATTAAAATATAAACTGTGGACAAACTGTGGACTTTTTTAAAATATAAACTGTGGACAAACTGTGGACATTTTTAAAATATAAACTGTGGACAAACTGTGGACTTTTATTAAAATATAAACTGTGGACAAACTGTGGACATTTTTAAAATATAAACTGTGGACAAACTGTGGACATTTTTAAAATATAAACTGTGGACAAACTGTGGACATTTTTTAAAATATAAACTGTGGACAAACTGTGGACATTTTTAAAATATAAACTGTGGACAAACTGTGGACATTTATTAAAATATAAACTGTGGACAAACTGTGGACATTTTTAAAATATAAACTGTGGACAAACTGTGGACATTTTTAAAATATAAACTGTGGACAAACTGTGGACATTTTTAAAAATTATAAACTGTGGACAAACTGTGGACATTTTTAAAATATAAACTGTGGACAAACTGTGGACTTTTATTAAAATATAAACTGTGGACAAACTGTGGACTTTTTAAAATATAAACTGTGGACAAACTGTGGACTTTTTTAAAATATAAACTGTGGACAAACTGTGGACTTTTTTAAAATATAAACTGTGGACAAACTGTGGACATTTTTAAAATATAAACTGTGGACAAACTGTGGACATTTTATTAAAATATAAACTGTGGACAAACTGTGGACTTTTATTAAAATATAAAACTGTGGACAAAAAAACTGTGGACATTTATTAAAATATAAACTGTGGACAAACTGTGGACATTTTTAAAATATAAACTGTGGACAAACTGTGGACATTTTAAAATATAAACTGTGGACAAACTGTGGACTTTTATTAAAATATAAACTGTGGACAAACTGTGGACATTTTTAAAATATAAACTGTGGACAAACTGTGGACATTTTTTAAAATATAAACTGTGGACAAACTGTGGACTTTTATTAAAATATAAACTGTGGACAAACTGTGGACATTTTTAAAATATAAACTGTGGACAAACTGTGGACATTTATTAAAATATAAACTGTGGACAAACTGTGGACATTTTATTAAAATATAAACTGTGGACAAACTGTGGACATTTTATTAAAATATAAACTGTGGACAAACTGTGGACATTTTTAAAATATAAACTGTGGACAAACTGTGGACATTTTTTAAAATATAAACTGTGGACAAACTGTGGACATTTATTAAAATATAAACTGTGGACAAACTGTGGACATTTATTAAAATATAAACTGTGGACAAACTGTGGACTTTTTTAAAATATAAACTGTGGACAAACTGTGGACATTTTTAAAATATAAACTGTGGACAAACTGTGGACATTTTTAAAATATAAACTGTGGACAAACTGTGGACATTTTTAAAATATAAACTGTGGACAAACTGTGGACATTTATTAAAATATAAACTGTGGACAAACTGTGGACATTTATTAAAATATAAACTGTGGACAAACTGTGGACATTTTTAAAATATATAAACTGTGGACAAACTGTGGACTTTTATTAAAATATAAACTGTGGACAAACTGTGGACATTTTTAAAATATAAACTGTGGACAAACTGTGGACTTTTTTTAAAATATAAACTGTGGACAAACTGTGGACTTTTATTAAAATATAAACTGTGGACAAACTGTGGACATTTTTAAAAATATAAACTGTGGACAAACTGTGGACTTTTATTAAAATATAAACTGTGGACAAACTGTGGACATTTTTTAAAATATAAACTGTGGACAAACTGTGGACATTTTTAAAATATAAACTGTGGACAAACTGTGGACTTTTTTAAAATATAAACTGTGGACAAACTGTGGACATTTTTAAAATATAAACTGTGGACAAACTGTGGACATTTTTAAAATATAAACTGTGGACAAACTGTGGACTTTTATTAAAATATAAACTGTGGACAAACTGTGGACATTTTTTAAAATATAAACTGTGGACAAACTGTGGACATTTTTAAAATATAAACTGTGGACAAACTGTGGACTTTTATTAAAATATAAACTGTGGACAAACTGTGGACTTTTTTAAAATATAAACTGTGGACAAACTGTGGACATTTTTAAAATATAAACTGTGGACAAACTGTGGACATTTATTAAAATATAAACTGTGGACAAACTGTGGACTTTTATTAAAATATAAACTGTGGACAAACTGTGGACATTTATTAAAATATAAACTGTGGACAAACTGTGGACTTTTTTAAAATATAAACTGTGGACAAACTGTGGACATTTTTAAAATATAAACTGTGGACAAACTGTGGACTTTTATTAAAATATAAACTGTGGACAAACTGTGGAAATTTTAAAAATATAAACTGTGGACAAACTGTGGACTTTTATTAAAATATAAACTGTGGACAAACTGTGGAAATTTTTTAAAATATAAACTGTGGACAAACTGTGGACTTTTATTAAAATATAAACTGTGGACAAACTGTGGACTTTTATTAAAATATAAACTGTGGACAAACTGTGGACTTTTATTAAAATATAAACTGTGGACAAACTGTGGACTTTTATTAAAATATAAACTGTGGACAAACTGTGGACTTTTATTAAAATATAAAACTGTGGACAAACTGTGGACTTTATTAAAATATAAACTGTGGACAAACTGTGGACTTTTTTAAAATATAAACTGTGGACAAACTGTGGACATTTTTAAAATATAAACTGTGGACAAACTGTGGACAAAAAAAAACTGTGCTTGGACTTTTATTAAAATATAAACTGTGGACAAACTGTGGACTTTTATTAAAATATAAACTGTGGACAAACTGTGGACTTTTATTAAAATATAAACTGTGGACAAACTGTGGACATTTATTAAAATATAAACTGTGGACAAACTGTGGACTTTTTTAAAATATAAACTGTGGACAAACTGTGGACTTTTATTAAAATATAAACTGTGGACAAACTGTGGACATTTTTAAAATATAAACTGTGGACAAACTGTGGACTTTTATTAAAATATAAACTGTGGACAAACTGTGGAAATTCTTAAAATATAAACTGTGGACAAACTGTGGACTTTTATTAAAATATAAACTGTGGACAAACTGTGGACATTTTTAAAAATATAAACTGTGGACAAACTGTGGACTTTTATTAAAATATAAACTGTGGACAAACTGTGGAAATTTTAAAAATATAAACTGTGGACAAACTGTGGACTTTTATTAAAATATAAACTGTGGACAAACTGTGGACTTTTATTAAAATATAAACTGTGGACAAACTGTGGACTTTTTTAAAATATAAACTGTGGACAAACTGTGGACTTTTATTAAAATATAAACTGTGGACAAACTGTGGACTTTTTTTAAAATATAAACTGTGGACAAACTGTGGACTTTTATTAAAATATAAACTGTGGACAAACTGTGGACATTTTTAAAAATATAAACTGTGGACAAACTGTGGACTTTTATTAAAATATAAACTGTGGACAAACTGTGGACTTTTTTAAAATATAAACTGTGGACAAACTGTGGACATTTTTAAAAATATAAACTGTGGACAAACTGTGGACTTTTATTAAAATATAAACTGTGGACAAACTGTGGACTTTTATTAAAATATAAACTGTGGACAAACTGTGGACTTTTATTAAAATATAAACTGTGGACAAACTGTGGACTTTTATTAAAATATAAACTGTGGACAAACTGTGGACATTTTTAAAATATAAACTGTGGACAAACTGTGGACTTTTATTAAAATATAAACTGTGGACAAACTGTGGACATTTTATAAAATATAAACTGTGGACAAACTGTGGACTTTTATTAAAATATAAAACTGTGGACAAACTGTGGACTTTTATTAAAATATAAACTGTGGACAAACTGTGGACTTTTATTAAAATATAAACTGTGGACAAACTGTGGAAATTTTTAAAATATAAACTGTGGACAAACTGTGGACTTTTATTAAAATATAAACTGTGGACAAACTGTGGACTTTTATTAAAATATAAACTGTGGACAAACTGTGGACATTTTTAAAATATAAACTGTGGACAAACTGTGGACTTTTAATTTAAAAATATAAACTGTGGACAAACTGTGGAAATTTTAAAATATAAACTGTGGACAAACTGTGGACTTTTATTAAAATATAAACTGTGGACAAACTGTGGACTTTTATTAAAATATAAACTGTGGACAAACTGTGGACTTTTTTAAAATATAAACTGTGGACAAACTGTGGACTTTTATTAAAATATAAACTGTGGACAAACTGTGGACATTTATTAAAATATAAACTGTGGACAAACTGTGGACATTTTTAAAATATAAACTGTGGACAAACTGTGGACTTTTTTTAAAATATAAACTGTGGACAAACTGTGGACTTTTTTTAAAATATATAAACTGTGGACAAACTGTGGACTTTTATTAAAATATAAACTGTGGACAAACTGTGGACATTTTTAAAATATAAACTGTGGACAAACTGTGGACATTTTTTAAAATATAAACTGTGGACAAACTGTGGACTTTTATTAAAATATAAACTGTGGACAAACTGTGGACTTTTATTAAAATATAAACTGTGGACAAACTGTGGACTTTTTTAAAATATAAACTGTGGACAAACTGTGGACATTTTTATTAAAATATAAACTGTGGACAAACTGTGGAAATTTTTAAAAATATAAACTGTGGACAAACTGTGGACTTTTATTAAAATATAAACTGTGGACAAACTGTGGAAATTTTTAAAATATAAACTGTGGACAAACTGTGGACTTTTATTAAAATATAAACTGTGGACAAACTGTGGACATTTTTAAAATATAAACTGTGGACAAACTGTGGACTTTTATTAAAATATAAACTGTGGACAAACTGTGGAAATTCTTAAAATATAAACTGTGGACAAACTGTGGACTTTTTTAAAATATAAACTGTGGACAAACTGTGGACTTTTATTAAAATATAAACTGTGGACAAACTGTGGACTTTTTTAAAATATAAACTGTGGACAAACTGTGGACTTTTATTAAAATATAAACTGTGGACAAACTGTGGACTTTTTTTAAAATATAAACTGTGGACAAACTGTGGACATTTTTAAAATATAAACTGTGGACAAACTGTGGACTTTTATTAAAATATAAACTGTGGACAAACTGTGGACTTTTATTAAAATATAAACTGTGGACAAACTGTGGACTTTTATTAAAATATAAACTGTGGACAAACTGTGGACTTTTATTAAAATATAAACTGTGGACAAACTGTGGACATTTTTAAAATATAAACTGTGGACAAACTGTGGACTTTTATTAAAATATAAACTGTGGACAAACTGTGGAAATTTTTAAAAATATAAAACTGTGGACAAACTGTGGACTTTTATTAAAATATAAACTGTGGACAAACTGTGGACTTTTTTAAAATATAAACTGTGGACAAACTGTGGACTTTTTTTAAAATATAAACTGTGGACAAACTGTGGACATTTTTAAAATATAAACTGTGGACAAACTGTGGACTTTTTTTAAAATATAAACTGTGGACAAACTGTGGACATTTTTAAAATATAAACTGTGGACAAACTGTGGACTTTTAAATAAAAATAAACTGTGGACAAACTGTGGACTTTTTTAAAATATATAAACTGTGGACAAACTGTGGACTTTTATTAAAATATAAACTGTGGACAAACTGTGGACTTTTATTAAAATATAAACTGTGGACAAACTGTGGACTTTTATTAAAATATAAACTGTGGACAAACTGTGGACATTTTTAAAATATAAACTGTGGACAAACTGTGGACTTTTATTAAAATATAAACTGTGGACAAACTGTGGAAATTTATTAAAATATAAACTGTGGACAAACTGTGGACATTTTTAAAATATAAACTGTGGACAAACTGTGGACATTTTATTAAAATATAAACTGTGGACAAACTGTGGAAATTCTTAAAATATAAACTGTGGACAAACTGTGGACTTTTATTAAAATATAAACTGTGGACAAACTGTGGAAATTTTTAAAATATAAACTGTGGACAAACTGTGGACTTTTTTAAAATATAAACTGTGGACAAACTGTGGACTTTTATTAAAATATAAACTGTGGACAAACTGTGGAAATTTTTAAAATATAAACTGTGGACAAACTGTGGACATTTTTAAAATAAAAAAATATAAACTGTGGACAAACTGTGGACTTTTATTAAAATATAAACTGTGGACAAACTGTGGAAATTTTTAAAATATAAACTGTGGACAAACTGTGGACATTTTTAAAATATAAACTGTGGACAAACTGTGGACTTTTATTAAAATATAAACTGTGGACAAACTGTGGAAATTTTTAAAATATAAACTGTGGACAAACTGTGGACTTTTATTAAAATATAAACTGTGGACAAACTGTGGACTTTTATTAAAATATAAACTGTGGACAAACTGTGGACTTTTATTAAAATATAAACTGTGGACAAACTGTGGACATTTTTTAAAATATAAACTGTGGACAAACTGTGGACATTTTATAAAAAAATTTTAAACTGTGGACAAACTGTGGACTTTTATTAAAATATAAACTGTGGACAAACTGTGGAAATTCTTAAAATATAAACTGTGGACAAACTGTGGACTTTTATTAAAATATAAACTGTGGACAAACTGTGGACTTTTATTAAAATATAAACTGTGGACAAACTGTGGACATTTTTAAAATATAAACTGTGGACAAACTGTGGACATTTTTAAAATATAAACTGTGGACAAACTGTGGAAATTTTTAAAATATAAACTGTGGACAAACTGTGGACTTTTATTAAAATATAAACTGTGGACAAACTGTGGACATTTTTAAAATATAAACTGTGGACAAACTGTGGACTTTTATTAAAATATAAACTGTGGACAAACTGTGGACATTTTATAAAATATAAACTGTGGACAAACTGTGGACTTTTTTAAAATATAAACTGTGGACAAACTGTGGACATTTTTAAAATATAAACTGTGGACAAACTGTGGACTTTTATTAAAATATAAACTGTGGACAAACTGTGGACTTTTATTAAAATATAAACTGTGGACAAACTGTGGACATTTTTAAAATATAAACTGTGGACAAACTGTGGACATTTTTAAAATATAAACTGTGGACAAACTGTGGACTTTTATTAAAATATAAACTGTGGACAAACTGTGGAAATTTTTAAAAATATAAACTGTGGACAAACTGTGGACTTTTATTAAAATATAAACTGTGGACAAACTGTGGACATTTTTAAAATATAAACTGTGGACAAACTGTGGACATTTTTAAAATATAAACTGTGGACAAACTGTGGAAATTTTTAAAAATATAAACTGTGGACAAACTGTGGACTTTTATTAAAATATAAACTGTGGACAAACTGTGGACATTTTTAAAATATAAACTGTGGACAAACTGTGGACTTTTATTAAAATATAAACTGTGGACAAACTGTGGACATTTTTAAAATATAAACTGTGGACAAACTGTGGACATTTTTAAAATATAAACCGTGGACAAACTGTGGACTTTTATTAAAATATAAACTGTGGACAAACTGTGGACATTTTTAAAATATAAACTGTGGACAAACTGTGGACTTTTATTAAAATATAAACTGTGGACAAACTGTGGACATTTTATTAAAATATAAACTGTGGACAAACTGTGGACTTTTATTAAAATATAAACTGTGGACAAACTGTGGACTTTTATTAAAATATAAACTGTGGACAAACTGTGGAAATTTTTAAAATATAAAACTGTGGACAAACTGTGGACTTTTATTAAAATATAAACTGTGGACAAACTGTGGACATTTTTAAAATATAAACTGTGGACAAACTGTGGACATTTTTAAAATATAAACTGTGGACAAACTGTGGACTTTTATTAAAATATAAACTGTGGACAAACTGTGGAAATTTTTAAAATATAAACTGTGGACAAACTGTGGACATTTATTAAAATATAAACTGTGGACAAACTGTGGACTTTTATTAAAATATAAACTGTGGACAAACTGTGGACTTTTTTAAAATATAAACTGTGGACAAACTGTGGACTTTTATTAAAATATAAACTGTGGACAAACTGTGGAAATTCTTAAAATATAAACTGTGGACAAACTGTGGACATTTTATTAAAATATAAACTGTGGACAAACTGTGGACTTTTTATTAAAATATAAACTGTGGACAAACTGTGGACTTTTATTAAAATATAAACTGTGGACAAACTGTGGACATTTTTAAAATATAAACTGTGGACAAACTGTGGACTTTTATTAAAATATAAACTGTGGACAAACTGTGGAAATTTTTAAAATATAAACTGTGGACAAACTGTGGACTTTTATTAAAATATAAACTGTGGACAAACTGTGGACATTTTTAAAATATAAACTGTGGACAAACTGTGGACTTTTTTAAAATATAAACTGTGGACAAACTGTGGACTTTTATAAAATATAAACTGTGGACAAACTGTGGACATTTTTAAAATATAAACTGTGGACAAACTGTGGACTTTTATAAAATATAAACTGTGGACAAACTGTGGACTTTTATTAAAATATAAACTGTGGACAAACTGTGGACATTTTTAAAATATAAACTGTGGACAAACTGTGGACTTTTATTAAAATATAAACTGTGGACAAACTGTGGACTTTTATTAAAATATAAACTGTGGACAAACTGTGGAAATTTTTAAAATATAAACTGTGGACAAACTGTGGACTTTTATTAAAATTATAAACTGTGGACAAACTGTGGACTTTTATTAAAATATAAACTGTGGACAAACTGTGGAAATTTTTAAAAATATAAACTGTGGACAAACTGTGGACTTTTATTAAAATATAAACTGTGGACAAACTGTGGAAATTTTTTAAAATATAAACTGTGGACAAACTGTGGACTTTTATTAAAATATAAACTGTGGACAAACTGTGGACATTTATTAAAATATAAACTGTGGACAAACTGTGGACATTTTTAAAATATAAACTGTGGACAAACTGTGGACATTTTTAAAATATAAACTGTGGACAAACTGTGGACTTTTATTAAAATATAAACTGTGGACAAACTGTGGACTTTTATTAAAATATAAACTGTGGACAAACTGTGGAAATTTTATAAAATATAAACTGTGGACAAACTGTGGACATTTTTAAAATATAAACTGTGGACAAACTGTGGACTTTTATTAAAATATAAACTGTGGACAAACTGTGGACTTTTATTAAAATATAAACTGTGGACAAACTGTGGACATTTTTAAAATATAAACTGTGGACAAACTGTGGACTTTTATTAAAATATAAACTGTGGACAAACTGTGGACTTTTATTAAAATATAAACTGTGGACAAACTGTGGAAATTTTTAAAATATAAACTGTGGACAAACTGTGGACTTTTATTAAAATATAAACTGTGGACAAACTGTGGACTTTTATTAAAATATAAACTGTGGACAAACTGTGGAAATTTTTAAAATATAAACTGTGGACAAACTGTGGACTTTTATTAAAATATAAACTGTGGACAAACTGTGGACATTTTTAAAATATAAACTGTGGACAAACTGTGGACTTTTATTAAAATATAAACTGTGGACAAACTGTGGACTTTTATTAAAATATAAACTGTGGACAAACTGTGGACATTTTTTAAAATATAAACTGTGGACAAACTGTGGACTTTTATTAAAATATAAACTGTGGACAAACTGTGGACATTTTTAAAATATAAACTGTGGACAAACTGTGGACTTTTATTAAAATATAAACTGTGGACAAACTGTGGACTTTTATTAAAATATAAACTGTGGACAAACTGTGGACATTTTTAAAATATAAACTGTGGACAAACTGTGGACTTTTATTAAAATATAAACTGTGGACAAACTGTGGACTTTATTAAAATATAAACTGTGGACAAACTGTGGACTTTTATTAAAATATAAACTGTGGACAAACTGTGGACTTTTTTAAAATATAAACTGTGGACAAACTGTGGACTTTTTTAAAATATAAACTGTGGACAAACTGTGGACTTTTATTAAAATATAAACTGTGGACAAACTGTGGAAATTTTTAAAATATAAACTGTGGACAAACTGTGGACTTTTATTAAAATATAAACTGTGGACAAACTGTGGACTTTTATTAAAATATAAACTGTGGACAAACTGTGGAAATTTTTAAAATATAAACTGTGGACAAACTGTGGACTTTTTTTAAAATATAAACTGTGGACAAACTGTGGACTTTTATTAAAATATAAACTGTGGACAAACTGTGGACTTTTATTAAAATATAAACTGTGGACAAACTGTGGACTTTTATTAAAATATAAACTGTGGACAAACTGTGGACATTTTTAAAATATAAACTGTGGACAAACTGTGGACTTTTTTAAAATATAAACTGTGGACAAACTGTGGACTTTTATTAAAATATAAACTGTGGACAAACTGTGGAAATTTTTAAAATATAAACTGTGGACAAACTGTGGACATTTATTAAAATATAAACTGTGGACAAACTGTGGACTTTTATTAAAATATAAACTGTGGACAAACTGTGGAAATTTTTAAAATATAAACTGTGGACAAACTGTGGACTTTTATTAAAATATAAACTGTGGACAAACTGTGGACTTTTATTAAAATATAAACTGTGGACAAACTGTGGAAATTTTTAAAATATAAACTGTGGACAAACTGTGGACTTTTATTAAAATATAAACTGTGGACAAACTGTGGACTTTTATTAAAATATAAACTGTGGACAAACTGTGGAATTTTTTAAAATATAAACTGTGGACAAACTGTGGACTTTTTTAAAATATAAACTGTGGACAAACTGTGGACATTTTTAAAATATAAACTGTGGACAAACTGTGGACTTTTATTAAAATATAAACTGTGGACAAACTGTGGACTTTTATTAAAATATAAAACTGTGGACAAACTGTGGACTTTTTTAAAATATAAACTGTGGACAAACTGTGGACTTTTATTAAAATATAAACTGTGGACAAACTGTGGACATTTTTAAAATATAAACTGTGGACAAACTGTGGACTTTTTTAAAATATAAACTGTGGACAAACTGTGGACTTTTATTAAAATATAAACTGTGGACAAACTGTGGACATTTTTAAAAATATAAACTGTGGACAAACTGTGGACTTTTTTAAAATATAAACTGTGGACAAACTGTGGACATTTTTAAAATATAAACTGTGGACAAACTGTGGACTTTTATTAAAATATAAACTGTGGACAAACTGTGGAAATTTTTTAAAATATAAACTGTGGACAAACTGTGGACATTTTTTAAAATATAAACTGTGGACAAACTGTGGACTTTTATTAAAATATAAACTGTGGACAAACTGTGGACTTTTATTAAAATATAAACTGTGGACAAACTGTGGAAATTTTTTAAAATATAAACTGTGGACAAACTGTGGACATTTTTTAAAATATAAACTGTGGACAAACTGTGGACATTTTATTAAAATATAAACTGTGGACAAACTGTGGACTTTTATTAAAATATAAACTGTGGACAAACTGTGGACATTTTTAAAATATAAACTGTGGACAAACTGTGGACTTTTATTAAAATATAAACTGTGGACAAACTGTGGAAATTTTTAAAATATAAACTGTGGACAAACTGTGGACATTTTTAAAATATAAACTGTGGACAAACTGTGGAATTTTTTAAAATATAAACTGTGGACAAACTGTGGACATTTTTAAAATATAAACTGTGGACAAACTGTGGACTTTTTTAAAATATAAACTGTGGACAAACTGTGGACTTTTATTAAAATATAAACTGTGGACAAACTGTGGACATTTTTTAAAATATAAACTGTGGACAAACTGTGGACTTTTATTAAAATATAAACTGTGGACAAACTGTGGAAATTTTATTAAAATATAAACTGTGGACAAACTGTGGACTTTTTTTAAAATATAAACTGTGGACAAACTGTGGAAATTTTTAAAATATAAACTGTGGACAAACTGTGGACTTTTATTAAAATATAAACTGTGGACAAACTGTGGACATTTTATAAAATATAAACTGTGGACAAACTGTGGACATTTATTAAAATATAAACTGTGGACAAACTGTGGACTTTTATTAAAATATAAACTGTGGACAAACTGTGGACATTTTTAAAATATAAACTGTGGACAAACTGTGGACTTTTATTAAAATATAAACTGTGGACAAACTGTGGACATTTTTAAAATATAAACTGTGGACAAACTGTGGACATTTATTAAAATATAAAACTGTGGACAAACTGTGGACTTTTATTAAAATATAAACTGTGGACAAACTGTGGACTTTTATTAAAATATAAACTGTGGACAAACTGTGGAAATTTTTAAAATATAAACTGTGGACAAACTGTGGACTTTTATTAAAATATAAACTGTGGACAAACTGTGGACTTTTTTAAAATATAAACTGTGGACAAACTGTGGACATTTTATAAAATATAAACTGTGGACAAACTGTGGACTTTTATTAAAATATAAACTGTGGACAAACTGTGGACATTTATTAAAATATAAACTGTGGACAAACTGTGGACTTTTTTAAAATATAAACTGTGGACAAACTGTGGAAATTTTAAAAATATAAACTGTGGACAAACTGTGGACATTTTTAAAATATAAACTGTGGACAAACTGTGGACTTTTATTAAAATATAAACTGTGGACAAACTGTGGACTTTTATTAAAATATAAACTGTGGACAAACTGTGGACATTTATTAAAATATAAACTGTGGACAAACTGTGGACTTTTATTAAAATATAAACTGTGGACAAACTGTGGACTTTATTAAAATATAAACTGTGGACAAACTGTGGACATTTTTAAAATATAAACTGTGGACAAACTGTGGACTTTTATTAAAATATAAACTGTGGACAAACTGTGGACTTTTATTAAAATATAAACTGTGGACAAACTGTGGACATTTTTAAAATAAAACTGTGGACAAACTGTGGACATAAAATATAAACTGTGGACAAACTTTAATTTAAAAATATAAACTGTGGACAAACTGTGGACATTTTATTAAAATATAAACTGTGGACAAACTGTGGACATTTATTAAAATATAAACTGTGGACAAACTGTGGACTTTTATTAAAATATAAACTGTGGACAAACTGTGGAATTTTTTAAAATATAAACTGTGGACAAACTGTGGACATTTTTAAAATATAAACTGTGGACAAACTGTGGACATTTTATTAAAATATAAACTGTGGACAAACTGTGGACATTTTTAAAATATAAACTGTGGACAAACTGTGGACTTTTATTAAAATATAAACTGTGGACAAACTGTGGACATTTTTAAAATATAAACTGTGGACAAACTGTGGACATTTTTAAAATATAAACTGTGGACAAACTGTGGACTTTTATTAAAATATAAACTGTGGACAAACTGTGGACATTTATTAAAATATAAACTGTGGACAAACTGTGGACTTTTATTAAAATATAAACTGTGGACAAACTGTGGACATTTTTAAAATATAAACTGTGGACAAACTGTGGACTTTTATTAAAATATAAACTGTGGACAAACTGTGGACTTTTATTAAAATATAAACTGTGGACAAACTGTGGACATTTATTAAAATATAAACTGTGGACAAACTGTGGAAATTTATTAAAATATAAACTGTGGACAAACTGTGGACATTTATTAAAATATAAACTGTGGACAAACTGTGGACTTTTATTAAAATATAAACTGTGGACAAACTGTGGACATTTTTAAAATATAAACTGTGGACAAACTGTGGACTTTTATTAAAATATAAACTGTGGACAAACTGTGGACTTTTTTAAAATATAAACTGTGGACAAACTGTGGACATTTTTAAAATATAAACTGTGGACAAACTGTGGACTTTTATTAAAATATAAAACTGTGGACAAACTGTGGAAATTCTTAAAATATAAACTGTGGACAAACTGTGGACTTTTATTAAAATATAAACTGTGGACAAACTGTGGACTTTTATTAAAATATAAACTGTGGACAAACTGTGGACATTTATTAAAATATAAACTGTGGACAAACTGTGGACATTTTTAAAATATAAACTGTGGACAAACTGTGGACTTTTATTAAAATATAAACTGTGGACAAACTGTGGACATTTTTAAAATATAAACTGTGGACAAACTGTGGACTTTTATTAAAATATAAACTGTGGACAAACTGTGGACATTTTTAAAATATAAACTGTGGACAAACTGTGGACTTTTATTAAAATATAAACTGTGGACAAACTGTGGACTTTTATTAAAATATAAACTGTGGACAAACTGTGGACATTTATTAAAATATAAACTGTGGACAAACTGTGGACTTTTATTAAAATATAAACTGTGGACAAACTGTGGACATTTTTAAAATATAAACTGTGGACAAACTGTGGACTTTTATTAAAATATAAACTGTGGACAAACTGTGGACATTTTTAAAATATAAACTGTGGACAAACTGTGGACTTTTATTAAAATATAAACTGTGGACAAACTGTGGACTTTTATTAAAATATAAACTGTGGACAAACTGTGGACATTTTTAAAATATAAACTGTGGACAAACTGTGGACATTTTTAAAATATAAACTGTGGACAAACTGTGGACATTTATTAAAATATAAACTGTGGACAAACTGTGGACATTTTTAAAATATAAACTGTGGACAAACTGTGGACTTTTATTAAAATATAAACTGTGGACAAACTGTGGAAATTTTATTAAAATATAAACTGTGGACAAACTGTGGACTTTTATTAAAATATAAACTGTGGACAAACTGTGGACTTTTATTAAAATATAAACTGTGGACAAACTGTGGACAATTTTATTAAAATATAAACTGTGGACAAACTGTGGACATTTTTAAAATATATAAACTGTGGACAAACTGTGGACTTTTATTAAAATATAAACTGTGGACAAACTGTGGACATTTATTAAAATATAAACTGTGGACAAACTGTGGACATTTTTAAAATATAAACTGTGGACAAACTGTGGACATTTATTAAAATATAAACTGTGGACAAACTGTGGACTTTTATTAAAATATAAACTGTGGACAAACTGTGGACTTTTATTAAAATATAAACTGTGGACAAACTGTGGACTTTTTAAAATTAAAATATAAACTGTGGACAAACTGTGGACTTTTTTAAAATATAAACTGTGGACAAACTGTGGACTTTTATTAAAATATAAACTGTGGACAAACTGTGGACATTTTTAAAATATAAACTGTGGACAAACTGTGGACTTTTATTAAAATATAAACTGTGGACAAACTGTGGACATTTTTAAAATATAAACTGTGGACAAACTGTGGACTTTTATTAAAATATAAACTGTGGACAAACTGTGGAAATTTTTAAAATTATAAACTGTGGACAAACTGTGGACTTTTATTAAAATATAAACTGTGGACAAACTGTGGAAATTTTTAAAATATAAACTGTGGACAAACTGTGGACATTTTTAAAATATAAACTGTGGACAAACTGTGGACTTTTATTAAAATATAAACTGTGGACAAACTGTGGAAATTTTTAAAATATAAACTGTGGACAAACTGTGGACATTTTTAAAATATAAACTGTGGACAAACTGTGGACTTTTATTAAAATATAAACTGTGGACAAACTGTGGAAATTTTTAAAATATAAACTGTGGACAAACTGTGGACTTTTTTAAAATATAAACTGTGGACAAACTGTGGACTTTTTAAAATATAAACTGTGGACAAACTGTGGACATTTTTAAAAATATAAACTGTGGACAAACTGTGGACTTTTATTAAAATATAAACTGTGGACAAACTGTGGAAATTTTTAAAATATAAACTGTGGACAAACTGTGGACTTTTATTAAAATATAAACTGTGGACAAACTGTGGACATTTTTAAAATATAAACTGTGGACAAACTGTGGAAATTTTTAAAATATAAACTGTGGACAAACTGTGGACTTTTATTAAAATATAAACTGTGGACAAACTGTGGAAATTTTAAAATATAAACTGTGGACAAACTGTGGACATTTTTAAAATATAAACTGTGGACAAACTGTGGACATTTATTAAAATATAAACTGTGGACAAACTGTGGACATTTTTAAAATATAAACTGTGGACAAACTGTGGACTTTTTTTAAAATATAAACTGTGGACAAACTGTGGACTTTTATTAAAATATAAACTGTGGACAAACTGTGGACAATTCTTAAAATATAAACTGTGGACAAACTGTGGACTTTTATTAAAATATAAACTGTGGACAAACTGTGGAAATTTTTAAAATATAAACTGTGGACAAACTGTGGACATTTTTAAAATATAAACTGTGGACAAACTGTGGACTTTTATTAAAATATAAACTGTGGACAAACTGTGGACATTTTTAAAATATAAACTGTGGACAAACTGTGGACTTTTTTAAAATATAAACTGTGGACAAACTGTGGACTTTTTTAAAATATAAACTGTGGACAAAATAATATAAACTGTGGACAAACTGTGGATTTTAAAATATAAACTGTGGACAAACTGTGGACTTTTATTAAAATATAAACTGTGGACAAACTGTGGACTTTTTTAAAATATAAACTGTGGACAAACTGTGGACATTTTTAAAATATAAACTGTGGACAAACTGTGGACATTTTTAAAATATAAACTGTGGACAAACTGTGGACTTTTTTAAAATATAAACTGTGGACAAACTGTGGACTTTTATTAAAATATAAACTGTGGACAAACTGTGGACATTTTTAAAATATAAACTGTGGACAAACTGTGGACTTTTATTAAAATATAAACTGTGGACAAACTGTGGAAATTTTTAAAATATAAACTGTGGACAAACTGTGGACATTTTTAAAATATAAACTGTGGACAAACTGTGGACTTTTATTAAAATATAAACTGTGGACAAACTGTGGACATTTTTAAAATATAAACTGTGGACAAACTGTGGACTTTTATTAAAATATAAACTGTGGACAAACTGTGGACTTTTTTAAAATATAAACTGTGGACAAACTGTGGACTTTTATTAAAATATAAACTGTGGACAAACTGTGGACTTTTTTAAAATATAAACTGTGGACAAACTGTGGAAATTTATTAAAATATAAACTGTGGACAAACTGTGGACATTTTTAAAATATAAACTGTGGACAAACTGTGGACTTTTATTAAAATATAAACTGTGGACAAACTGTGGAAATTTTTAAAATATAAACTGTGGACAAACTGTGGACATTTATTAAAATATAAACTGTGGACAAACTGTGGACATTTTATTAAAATATAAAACTGTGGACAAACTGTGGACAATTTTTTAAAATATAAACTGTGGACAAACTGTGGACATTTTTAAAATATAAACTGTGGACAAACTGTGGACTTTTATTAAAATATAAACTGTGGACAAACTGTGGACTTTTTTAAAATATAAACTGTGGACAAACTGTGGACTTTTTTAAAATATAAACTGTGGACAAACTGTGGACATTTTTAAAATATAAACTGTGGACAAACTGTGGACTTTTATTAAAATATAAACTGTGGACAAACTGTGGAAATTCTTAAAATATAAACTGTGGACAAACTGTGGACTTTTTTTAAAATATAAACTGTGGACAAACTGTGGACTTTTATTAAAATATAAACTGTGGACAAACTGTGGACTTTTATTAAAATATAAACTGTGGACAAACTGTGGACATTTTTAAAATATAAACTGTGGACAAACTGTGGACTTTTTTTAAAATATAAACTGTGGACAAACTGTGGAAATTTTTAAAATATAAACTGTGGACAAACTGTGGACTTTTATTAAAATATAAACTGTGGACAAACTGTGGACATTTTTAAAATATAAACTGTGGACAAACTGTGGACTTTTATTAAAATATAAAACTGTGGACAAACTGTGGACATTTATTAAAATATAAACTGTGGACAAACTGTGGACATTTTTAAAATATAAACTGTGGACAAACTGTGGACATTTATTAAAATATAAACTGTGGACAAACTGTGGACTTTTTATTAAAATATATAAACTGTGGACAAACTGTGGACATTTATTAAAATATAAACTGTGGACAAACTGTGGACTTTTATTAAAATATAAACTGTGGACAAACTGTGGACATTTTTAAAATATAAACTGTGGACAAACTGTGGACTTTTTTAAAATATAAACTGTGGACAAACTGTGGACATTTTTAAAATATAAACTGTGGACAAACTGTGGACTTTTTTTAAAATATAAACTGTGGACAAACTGTGGACTTTTATTAAAATATAAACTGTGGACAAACTGTGGACATTTATTAAAATATAAACTGTGGACAAACTGTGGACTTTTATTAAAATATAAACTGTGGACAAACTGTGGACATTTTTAAAATATAAACTGTGGACAAACTGTGGACATTTATTAAAATATAAACTGTGGACAAACTGTGGACTTTTATTAAAATATAAACTGTGGACAAACTGTGGAAATTTTTAAAATATAAACTGTGGACAAACTGTGGACTTTTTTAAAATATAAACTGTGGACAAACTGTGGACTTTTATTAAAATATAAACTGTGGACAAACTGTGGACTTTTATTAAAATATAAACTGTGGACAAACTGTGGACATTTTTAAAATATAAACTGTGGACAAACTGTGGACTTTTATTAAAATATAAACTGTGGACAAACTGTGGACTTTTATTAAAATATAAACTGTGGACAAACTGTGGAAATTTTTAAAATATAAACTGTGGACAAACTGTGGACTTTTTTTAAAATATAAACTGTGGACAAACTGTGGACTTTTATTAAAATATAAACTGTGGACAAACTGTGGACTTTTTAAAATATAAACTTAAAACTTTTAAAATATAAACTGTGGACAAACTGTGGACTTTTATTAAAATATAAACTGTGGACAAACTGTGGACTTTTATTAAAATATAAACTGTGGACAAACTGTGGAAATTTTTAAAATATAAACTGTGGACAAACTGTGGACTTTTTAAAATATAAACTGTGGACAAACTGTGGAAATTTTTAAAATATAAACTGTGGACAAACTGTGGACTTTATTAAAATATAAACTGTGGACAAACTGTGGAAATTTTTAAAATATAAACTGTGGACAAACTGTGGACATTTTTAAAATATAAACTGTGGACAAACTGTGGACTTTTATTAAAATATAAACTGTGGACAAACTGTGGAAATTTTAAAATATAAACTGTGGACAAACTGTGGACTTTTTTAAAATATAAACTGTGGACAAACTGTGGACATTTATTAAAATATAAACTGTGGACAAACTGTGGACTTTTATTAAAATATAAACTGTGGACAAACTGTGGACATTTATTAAAATATAAACTGTGGACAAACTGTGGACTTTTTTAAAATATAAACTGTGGACAAACTGTGGACTTTTATTAAAATATAAACTGTGGACAAACTGTGGACTTTTTTTAAAATATAAACTGTGGACAAACTGTGGACTTTTTTAAAATATAAACTGTGGACAAACTGTGGACATTTATTAAAATATAAACTGTGGACAAACTGTGGACTTTTATTAAAATATAAACTGTGGACAAACTGTGGACTTTTTTAAAATATAAACTGTGGACAAACTGTGGACATTTTTAAAATATAAACTGTGGACAAACTGTGGACATTTTTAAAATATAAACTGTGGACAAACTGTGGACTTTTATTAAAAATATAAACTGTGGACAAACTGTGGAAATTTTTAAAAATATAAACTGTGGACAAACTGTGGACTTTTATTAAAATATAAACTGTGGACAAACTGTGGACTTTTTAAAAAATATAAACTGTGGACAAACTGTGGACTTTTATTAAAATATAAACTGTGGACAAACTGTGGACTTTTATTAAAATATAAACTGTGGACAAACTGTGGACTTTTTTAAAATATAAACTGTGGACAAACTGTGGACTTTTATTAAAATATAAACTGTGGACAAACTGTGGACATTTTTAAAATATAAACTGTGGACAAACTGTGGACTTTTTTAAAAATATAAACTGTGGACAAACTGTGGACTTTTATTAAAATATAAACTGTGGACAAACTGTGGACATTTTTAAAATATAAACTGTGGACAAACTGTGGACTTTTATTAAAATATAAACTGTGGACAAACTGTGGACATTTTTAAAATATAAACTGTGGACAAACTGTGGACTTTTATTAAAATATAAACTGTGGACAAACTGTGGAAATTTTTAAAATATAAACTGTGGACAAACTGTGGACTTTATTAAAATATAAACTGTGGACAAACTGTGGACTTTTATTAAAATATAAACTGTGGACAAACTGTGGACAATTATTAAAATATAAACTGTGGACAAACTGTGGACTTTTATTAAAATATAAACTGTGGACAAACTGTGGACATTTTTAAAAATATAAACTGTGGACAAACTGTGGACTTTTTTATTAAAATATAAACTGTGGACAAACTGTGGACTTTTATTAAAATATAAACTGTGGACAAAAAAACTGTGGACAAACTGTGGAAATTTAAAATATAAACTGTGGACAAACTGTGGACATTTTTAAAATATAAACTGTGGACAAACTGTGGACTTTTATTAAAATATAAACTGTGGACAAACTGTGGACTTTTTTAAAATATAAACTGTGGACAAACTGTGGACATTTTTAAAATATAAACTGTGGACAAACTGTGGACTTTTATTAAAATATAAACTGTGGACAAACTGTGGAAATTTTTAAAAATATAAACTGTGGACAAACTGTGGACTTTTATTAAAATATAAACTGTGGACAAACTGTGGACTTTTATTAAAATATAAACTGTGGACAAACTGTGGACTTTTTAAAATATAAACTGTGGACAAACTGTGGACATTTTTAAAATATAAACTGTGGACAAACTGTGGACTTTTTTAAAATATAAACTGTGGACAAACTGTGGAAATTTTTAAAATATAAACTGTGGACAAACTGTGGACTTTTTTAAAATATAAACTGTGGACAAACTGTGGACTTTTATTAAAATATAAACTGTGGACAAACTGTGGACATTTTTAAAATATAAACTGTGGACAAACTGTGGACTTTTATTAAAATATAAACTGTGGACAAACTGTGGAAATTTTTAAAATATAAACTGTGGACAAACTGTGGACTTTTATTAAAATATAAAACTGTGGACAAACTGTGGACTTTTTTTAAAATATAAACTGTGGACAAACTGTGGACTTTTATTAAAATATAAACTGTGGACAAACTGTGGACTTTTTTTAAAATATAAACTGTGGACAAACTGTGGACTTTTATTAAAATATAAAACTGTGGACAAACTGTGGAATTTTTTTAAAATATAAAACTGTGGACAAACTGTGGACATTTTTAAAATATAAACTGTGGACAAACTGTGGAACGACAAACTGTGGAAATTTTTAAAATATAAACTGTGGACAAACTGTGGACTTTTATTAAAATATAAACTGTGGACAAACTGTGGACTTTTTAAAATATAAACTGTGGACAAACTGTGGACATTTATTAAAATATAAACTGTGGACAAACTGTGGACTTTTATTAAAATATAAACTGTGGACAAACTGTGGACATTTATTAAAATATAAACTGTGGACAAACTGTGGACTTTTATTAAAATATAAACTGTGGACAAACTGTGGACATTTTTAAAAATATAAACTGTGGACAAACTGTGGACTTTTATTAAAATATAAACTGTGGACAAACTGTGGACTTTTAAAAATATAAACTGTGGACAAACTGTGGACATTTTTAAAATATAAACTGTGGACAAACTGTGGACTTTTATTAAAATATAAACTGTGGACAAACTGTGGACATTTTTAAAATATAAACTGTGGACAAACTGTGGACATTTTTAAAATATAAACTGTGGACAAACTGTGGACTTTTATTAAAATATAAACTGTGGACAAACTGTGGACTTTTATTAAAATATAAACTGTGGACAAACTGTGGAAATTTTTAAAATATAAACTGTGGACAAACTGTGGACTTTTATTAAAATATAAACTGTGGACAAACTGTGGACATTCTTAAAATATAAACTGTGGACAAACTGTGGACTTTTATTAAAATATAAACTGTGGACAAACTGTGGACTTTTTTAAAATATAAACTGTGGACAAACTGTGGACTTTTTTAAAATATAAACTGTGGACAAACTGTGGACTTTTATTAAAATATAAACTGTGGACAAACTGTGGAAATTTTTAAAATATAAACTGTGGACAAACTGTGGACTTTTTTAAAATATAAACTGTGGACAAACTGTGGACTTTTATTAAAATATAAACTGTGGACAAACTGTGGACATTTTTAAAATATAAACTGTGGACAAACTGTGGACATTTTTTAAAATATAAACTGTGGACAAACTGTGGACATTTTTAAAATATAAACTGTGGAAGAACTTTTTTAAAATATAAACTGTGGACAAACTGTGGACATTTTTAAAATATAAACTGTGGACAAACTGTGGACTTTTATTAAAATATAAACTGTGGACAAACTGTGGACATTTTTAAAATATAAACTGTGGACAAACTGTGGACTTTTATTAAAATATAAACTGTGGACAAACTGTGGAATTTTTAAAATATAAACTGTGGACAAACTGTGGACTTTTATTAAAATATAAACTGTGGACAAACTGTGGAAATTTTTAAAATATAAACTGTGGACAAACTGTGGACTTTTATTAAAATATAAACTGTGGACAAACTGTGGACATTTATTAAAATATAAACTGTGGACAAACTGTGGACTTTTATTAAAATATAAACTGTGGACAAACTGTGGACATTTTTAAAATATAAACTGTGGACAAACTGTGGACATTTTATTAAAATATAAACTGTGGACAAACTGTGGACTTTTATTAAAATATAAACTGTGGACAAACTGTGGAAATTTTTAAAATATAAACTGTGGACAAACTGTGGACTTTTATTAAAATATAAACTGTGGACCAAACTGTGGACTTTTATTAAAATATAAACTGTGGACAAACTGTGGACATTTTTAAAATATAAACTGTGGACAAACTGTGGACATTTTTAAAATATAAACTGTGGACAAACTGTGGACATTTTTAAAATATAAACTGTGGACAAACTGTGGACATTTATTAAAATATAAACTGTGGACAAACTGTGGACTTTTATTAAAATATAAACTGTGGACAAACTGTGGAATTTTTTAAAATATAAACTGTGGACAAACTGTGGACTTTTATTAAAATATAAACTGTGGACAAACTGTGGACTTTTATTAAAATATAAACTGTGGACAAACTGTGGACATTTTTAAAATATAAACTGTGGACAAACTGTGGACATTTATTAAAATATAAACTGTGGACAAACTGTGGACTTTTATTAAAATATAAACTGTGGACAAACTGTGGACATTTTTAAAATATAAACTGTGGACAAACTGTGGACATTTATTAAAATATAAACTGTGGACAAACTGTGGACTTTTATTAAAATATAAACTGTGGACAAACTGTGGAAATTTTTAAAATATAAACTGTGGACAAACTGTGGACTTTTATTAAAATATAAACTGTGGACAAACTGTGGACATTTTTAAAAATATAAACTGTGGACAAACTGTGGACTTTTATTAAAATATAAACTGTGGACAAACTGTGGACATTTTTAAAATATAAACTGTGGACAAACTGTGGACTTTTATTAAAATATAAACTGTGGACAAACTGTGGACATTTTTAAAATATAAACTGTGGACAAACTGTGGACTTTTATTAAAATATAAACTGTGGACAAACTGTGGACATTTTTAAAATAACTAAAACTGTGGACAAACTGTGGACAAATTGATTTTATTAAAATATAAACTGTGGACAAACTGTGGACTTTTATTAAAATATAAACTGTGGACAAACTGTGGAAATTTTTAAAATATAAACTGTGGACAAACTGTGGACTTTTATTAAAATATAAACTGTGGACAAACTGTGGACTTTTATTAAAATATAAACTGTGGACAAACTGTGGAAATTTTAAAATATAAACTGTGGACAAACTGTGGACTTTTATTAAAATATAAACTGTGGACAAACTGTGGACTTTTATTAAAATATAAACTGTGGACAAACTGTGGACTTTTATTAAAATATAAACTGTGGACAAACTGTGGACTATTTTTAAAATATAAACTGTGGACAAACTGTGGACATAAAATATAAACTGTGGACAAACTGTGGAAATTCTTAAAATATAAACTGTGGACAAACTGTGGACTTTTATTAAAATATAAACTGTGGACAAACTGTGGACTTTTATTAAAATATAAACTGTGGACAAACTGTGGACATTTTATTAAAATATAAACTGTGGACAAACTGTGGACTTTTATTAAAATATAAACTGTGGACAAACTGTGGAAATTTTTAAAATATAAACTGTGGACAAACTGTGGACTTTTATTAAAATATAAACTGTGGACAAACTGTGGACTTTTATTAAAATATAAACTGTGGACAAACTGTGGACTTTTATTAAAATATAAACTGTGGACAAACTGTGGAAATTCTTAAAATATAAACTGTGGACAAACTGTGGACATTTTTAAAATATAAACTGTGGACAAACTGTGGACTTTTATTAAAATATAAACTGTGGACAAACTGTGGACATTTATTAAAATATAAACTGTGGACAAACTGTGGACATTTTTAAAATATAAACTGTGGACAAACTGTGGACATTTTTAAAATATAAACTGTGGACAAACTGTGGACTTTTATTAAAATATAAACTGTGGACAAACTGTGGACTTTTTTAAAATATAAACTGTGGACAAACTGTGGACTTTTATTAAAATATAAACTGTGGACAAACTGTGGACTTTTATTAAAATATAAACTGTGGACAAACTGTGGAAATTTTTTAAAATATAAACTGTGGACAAACTGTGGACTTTTATTAAAATATAAACTGTGGACAAACTGTGGACTTTTATTAAAATATAAACTGTGGACAAACTGTGGACATTTTTAAAAATATAAACTGTGGACAAACTGTGGACATTTTATTAAAATATAAACTGTGGACAAACTGTGGACATTTTTAAAATATAAACTGTGGACAAACTGTGGACTTTTTAAAATATAAACTGTGGACAAACTGTGGACTTTTTTAAAATATAAACTGTGGACAAACTGTGGACTTTTATTAAAATATAAACTGTGGACAAACTGTGGAAATTTTTAAAATATAAACTGTGGACAAACTGTGGACTTTTATTAAAATATAAACTGTGGACAAACTGTGGACATTTTTAAAATATAAACTGTGGACAAACTGTGGACATTTATTAAAATATAAACTGTGGACAAACTGTGGACTTTTTTAAAATATAAACTGTGGACAAACTGTGGACTTTTATTAAAATATAAACTGTGGACAAACTGTGGACATTTTTAAAATATAAACTGTGGACAAACTGTGGACTTTTATTAAAATATAAACTGTGGACAAACTGTGGACATTTTTAAAATATAAACTGTGGACAAACTGTGGACATTTATTAAAATATAAACTGTGGACAAACTGTGGACATTTTTAAAATATAAACTGTGGACAAACTGTGGACTTTTTTAAAATATAAACTGTGGACAAAAAAACTGTGGACAAACTTGACTTTTAAAAATATAAACTGTGGACAAACTGTGGACATTTTTAAAATATAAACTGTGGACAAACTGTGGACTTTTATTAAAATATAAACTGTGGACAAACTGTGGACATTTATTAAAATATAAACTGTGGACAAACTGTGGACATTTTTAAAATATAAACTGTGGACAAACTGTGGACTTTTATTAAAATATAAACTGTGGACAAACTGTGGACATTTTTAAAATATAAACTGTGGACAAACTGTGGACATTTATTAAAATATAAACTGTGGACAAACTGTGGACATTTTTAAAATATAAACTGTGGACAAACTGTGGACATTTATTAAAATATAAACTGTGGACAAACTGTGGACATTTATTAAAATATAAACTGTGGACAAACTGTGGACTTTTTTTAAAATATAAACTGTGGACAAACTGTGGAAATTTTTAAAATTATAAACTGTGGACAAACTGTGGACATTTATTAAAATATAAACTGTGGACAAACTGTGGACATTTTTAAAATATAAACTGTGGACAAACTGTGGACTTTTTATTAAAATATAAAACTGTGGACAAACTGTGGACATTTTAAAATATAAACTGTGGACAAACTGTGGACATTTATTAAAATATAAACTGTGGACAAACTGTGGACTTTTATTAAAATATAAACTGTGGACAAACTGTGGACATTTATTAAAATATAAACTGTGGACAAACTGTGGACATTTTAAAATATAAACTGTGGACAAACTGTGGACTTTTATTAAAATATAAACTGTGGACAAACTGTGGACATTTTTAAAATATAAACTGTGGACAAACTGTGGACTTTTATTAAAATATAAACTGTGGACAAACTGTGGACATTTTTAAAATATAAACTGTGGACAAACTGTGGACATTTTATTAAAATATAAACTGTGGACAAACTGTGGACTTTTTTAAAATATAAACTGTGGACAAACTGTGGACATTTTATTAAAATATAAACTGTGGACAAACTGTGGACTTTTATTAAAATATAAACTGTGGACAAACTGTGGAAATTTCTTAAAATATAAACTGTGGACAAACTGTGGACATTTATTAAAATATAAACTGTGGACAAACTGTGGACATTTTTAAAATATAAACTGTGGACAAACTGTGGACATTTTTAAAATTTAGAACTGTGGACAAACTGTGGACATTTTATTAAAATATAAACTGTGGACAAACTGTGGACTTTTATTAAAATATAAACTGTGGACAAACTGTGGACTTTTTTAAAATATAAACTGTGGACAAACTGTGGACTTTTTTAAAATATAAACTGTGGACAAACTGTGGACATTTATTAAAATATAAACTGTGGACAAACTGTGGACATTTATTAAAATATAAACTGTGGACAAACTGTGGACATTTTTAAAATATAAACTGTGGACAAACTGTGGACTTTTATTAAAATATAAACTGTGGACAAAACTGTGGACATTTTAAAAATATAAACTGTGGACAAACTGTGGACTTTTATTAAAATATAAACTGTGGACAAACTGTGGACAATTTTTAAAATATAAACTGTGGACAAACTGTGGACTTTTATTAAAATATAAACTGTGGACAAACTGTGGACATTTATTAAAATATAAACTGTGGACAAACTGTGGATTATAAAATATAAACTGTGGACAAACTGTGGACTTTTATTAAAATATAAAACTGTGGACAAACTGTGGACTTTTATTAAAATATAAACTGTGGACAAACTGTGGACTTTTATTAAAATATAAACTGTGGACAAACTGTGGACATTTTTAAAATATAAACTGTGGACAAACTGTGGACATTTATTAAAATATAAACTGTGGACAAACTGTGGACTTTTTTAAAATATAAACTGTGGACAAACTGTGGACATTTATTAAAATATAAACTGTGGACAAACTGTGGACAATTTTTTAAAATATAAACTGTGGACAAACTGTGGACTTTTTAAAAATATAAACTGTGGACAAACTGTGGACATTTTTAAAAATATAAACTGTGGACAAACTGTGGACATTTTTAAAATATAAACTGTGGACAAACTGTGGACATTTATTAAAATATAAACTGTGGACAAACTGTGGACTTTTATTAAAATATAAACTGTGGACAAACTGTGGACATTTATTAAAATATAAACTGTGGACAAACTGTGGACATTTTTAAAATATAAACTGTGGACAAACTGTGGACATTTATTAAAATATAAACTGTGGACAAACTGTGGACTTTTTTAAAATATAAACTGTGGACAAACTGTGGACTTTTATTAAAATATAAAACTGTGGACAAACTGTGGACTTTTATTAAAATATAAACTGTGGACAAACTGTGGACTTTTTTTAAAATATAAACTGTGGACAAACTGTGGACATTTATTAAAATATAAACTGTGGACAAACTGTGGACTTTTATTAAAATATAAACTGTGGACAAACTGTGGACATTTATTAAAATATAAACTGTGGACAAACTGTGGACATTCTTAAAATATAAACTGTGGACAAACTGTGGACATTTATTAAAATATAAACTGTGGACAAACTGTGGACTTTTATTAAAATATAAACTGTGGACAAACTGTGGAAATTTTATAAAATATAAACTGTGGACAAACTGTGGACTTTTATTAAAATATAAACTGTGGACAAACTGTGGACTTTTATTAAAATATAAACTGTGGACAAACTGTGGACTTTTATTAAAATATAAACTGTGGACAAACTGTGGACTTTTATTAAAATATAAACTGTGGACAAACTGTGGACTTTTTTAAAATATAAACTGTGGACAAACTGTGGAAATTTTTAAAATATAAAACTGTGGACAAACTGTGGACATTTTTTAAAATATTAAACTGTGGACAAACTGTGGACTTTTATTAAAATATAAACTGTGGACAAACTGTGGAAATTTTTAAAAATATAAACTGTGGACAAACTGTGGACTTTTTTAAAATATAAACTGTGGACAAACTGTGGACTTTTTTTAAAATATAAACTGTGGACAAACTGTGGACTTTTTTTAAAATATAAACTGTGGACAAACTGTGGAAATTTTTAAAATATAAACTGTGGACAAACTGTGGACATTTTTAAAATATAAACTGTGGACAAACTGTGGACTTTTATTAAAATATAAACTGTGGACAAACTGTGGACATTTTTAAAATATAAACTGTGGACAAACTGTGGACTTTTATTAAAATATAAACTGTGGACAAACTGTGGACATTTTTAAAATATAAACTGTGGACAAACTGTGGACTTTTATTAAAATATAAACTGTGGACAAACTGTGGACATTTTAAAAATATAAACTGTGGACAAACTGTGGACTTTTATTAAAATATAAACTGTGGACAAACTGTGGACTTTTATTAAAATATAAACTGTGGACAAACTGTGGACATTTTTAAAATATAAAACTGTGGACAAACTGTGGACATTTATTAAAATATAAACTGTGGACAAACTGTGGACTTTTTTAAAATATAAACTGTGGACAAACTGTGGACATTTTTTAAAATATAAACTGTGGACAAACTGTGGACATTTATTAAAATATAAACTGTGGACAAACTGTGGACTTTTATTAAAATATAAACTGTGGACAAACTGTGGACATTTTTAAAATATAAACTGTGGACAAACTGTGGACATTTATTAAAATATAAACTGTGGACAAACTGTGGACATTTTTAAAATATAAACTGTGGACAAACTGTGGACTTTTATTAAAATATAAACTGTGGACAAACTGTGGACATTTTTAAAATATAAACTGTGGACAAACTGTGGACTTTTATTAAAATATAAACTGTGGACAAACTGTGGACAAATTTTTAAAATATAAACTGTGGACAAACTGTGGACATTTATTAAAATATAAACTGTGGACAAACTGTGGACTTTTATTAAAATATAAACTGTGGACAAACTGTGGACATTTTATAAAATATAAACTGTGGACAAACTGTGGACATTTTTAAAATATAAACTGTGGACAAACTGTGGAATTTTATTAAAATATAAACTGTGGACAAACTGTGGACTATTTTTAAAATATAAACTGTGGACAAACTGTGGACTTTTTTAAAATATAAACTGTGGACAAACTGTGGACATTTATTAAAATTATAAACTGTGGACAAACTGTGGACATTTATTAAAATATAAACTGTGGACAAACTGTGGACTTTTATTAAAATATAAACTGTGGACAAACTGTGGACATTTATTAAAATATAAACTGTGGACAAACTGTGGACATTTATTAAAATATAAACTGTGGACAAACTGTGGACTTTTTAAAATATAAACTGTGGACAAACTGTGGACTTTTATTAAAATATAAACTGTGGACAAACTGTGGAAATTCTTAAAATATAAACTGTGGACAAACTGTGGACATTTTTAAAATATAAACTGTGGACAAACTGTGGACTTTTTTTAAAATATAAACTGTGGACAAACTGTGGAATTTTTTAAAATATAAACTGTGGACAAACTGTGGACATTTTTAAAATATAAATTAAACTGGGACAAACTGTGGACTTTTATTAAAATATAAACTGTGGACAAACTGTGGACATTTATTAAAATATAAACTGTGGACAAACTGTGGACTTTTATTAAAATATAAACTGTGGACAAACTGTGGAAATTTTTTAAAAATATAAACTGTGGACAAACTGTGGACATTTATTAAAAATATAAACTGTGGACAAACTGTGGACTTTTATTAAAATATAAACTGTGGACAAACTGTGGACATTTTTAAAAATATAAACTGTGGACAAACTGTGGACTTTTATTAAAATATAAACTGTGGACAAACTGTGGACTTTTTTTAAAATATAAACTGTGGACAAACTGTGGACTTTTATTAAAATATAAACTGTGGACAAACTGTGGACATTTTTTAAAATATAAAACTGTGGACAAACTGTGGACTTTTATTAAAATATAAACTGTGGACAAACTGTGGACTTTTATTAAAATATAAACTGTGGACAAACTGTGGACTTTTATTAAAATATAAACTGTGGACAAACTGTGGACATTTATTAAAATATAAACTGTGGACAAACTGTGGACTTTTTTAAAATATAAACTGTGGACAAACTGTGGACTTTTATTAAAATATAAACTGTGGACAAACTGTGGACAATTTTTATAAAATATAAACTGTGGACAAACTGTGGACTTTTATTAAAATATAAACTGTGGACAAACTGTGGACTTTTTTAAAATATAAACTGTGGACAAACTGTGGACATTTTTAAAATATAAACTGTGGACAAACTGTGGACTTTTATTAAAATATAAACTGTGGACAAACTGTGGAAATTTTAAAATATAAACTGTGGACAAACTGTGGACATTTATTAAAATATAAACTGTGGACAAACTGTGGACATTTATTAAAATATAAACTGTGGACAAACTGTGGACTTTTATTAAAATATAAACTGTGGACAAACTGTGGACTTTTATTAAAATATAAACTGTGGACAAACTGTGGACTTTTATTAAAATATAAACTGTGGACAAACTGTGGAATTTTTTAAAATATAAACTGTGGACAAACTGTGGACATTTTTAAAATATAAACTGTGGACAAACTGTGGACATTTTTTAAAATATAACCGGGACAAACTGTGGACTTTTATTAAAATATAAACTGTGGACAAACTGTGGACATTTTTTAAAATATAAACTGTGGACAAACTGTGGACATTTTTTAAAATATAAACTGTGGACAAACTGTGGACTTTTATTAAAATATAAACTGTGGACAAACTGTGGACTTTTTTAAAAATATAAACTGTGGACAAACTGTGGACATTTTTAAAAATATAAACTGTGGACAAACTGTGGACATTTTTTAAAATATAAACTGTGGACAAACTGTGGACTTTTATTAAAATATAAACTGTGGACAAACTGTGGACATTTTTAAAATATAAACTGTGGACAAACTGTGGACTTTTATTAAAATATAAACTGTGGACAAACTGTGGACTTTTATTAAAATATAAACTGTGGACAAACTGTGGACATTTTTAAAAATATAAACTGTGGACAAACTGTGGACATTTATTAAAATATAAACTGTGGACAAACTGTGGACTTTTTTAAAATATAAAACTGTGGACAAACTGTGGACTTTTATTAAAATATAAACTGTGGACAAACTGTGGACATTCTTAAAATATAAACTGTGGACAAACTGTGGACATTTTTAAAATATAAACTGTGGACAAACTGTGGACTTTTATTAAAATATATAAAACTGTGGACAAACTGTGGACTTTTATTAAAATATAAACTGTGGACAAACTGTGGACATTTTTAAAATATAAACTGTGGACAAACTGTGGACATTTTTTAAAATATAAACTGTGGACAAACTGTGGACATTTTTAAAATATAAACTGTGGACAAACTGTGGACATTTATTAAAATATAAACTGTGGACAAACTGTGGACTTTTATTAAAATATAAACTGTGGACAAACTGTGGAAATTTTTAAAATATAAACTGTGGACAAACTGTGGACTTTTTAAAATATAAACTGTGGACAAACTGTGGACTTTTATTAAAATATAAACTGTGGACAAACTGTGGACTTTTTTAATAAAATATAAACTGTGGACAAACTGTGGACATTTATTAAAATATAAACTGTGGACAAACTGTGGACATTTATTAAAATATAAACTGTGGACAAACTGTGGACATTTTTAAAATATAAACTGTGGACAAACTGTGGACTTTTATTAAAATATAAACTGTGGACAAACTGTGGACTTTTATTAAAATATAAACTGTGGACAAACTGTGGACATTTTTAAAATATAAACTGTGGACAAACTGTGGACTTTTTTAAAATATAAACTGTGGACAAACTGTGGACTTTTATTAAAATATAAACTGTGGACAAACTGTGGACATTTATTAAAATATAAACTGTGGACAAACTGTGGACATTTTTTAAAATATAAACTGTGGACAAACTGTGGACATTTATTAAAATATAAACTGTGGACAAACTGTGGACTTTTTTAAAATATAAACTGTGGACAAACTGTGGACATTTTTAAAATATAAACTGTGGACAAACTGTGGACATTTTTAAAAATATAAACTGTGGACAAACTGTGGACATTTATTAAAATATAAACTGTGGACAAACTGTGGACTTTTATTAAAATATAAACTGTGGACAAACTGTGGACATTTTTAAAATATAAACTGTGGACAAACTGTGGACTTTTATTAAAATATAAACTGTGGACAAACTGTGGACATTTTTTAAAATATAAACTGTGGACAAACTGTGGACTTTTATTAAAATATAAACTGTGGACAAACTGTGGACATTTTTAAAATATAAACTGTGGACAAACTGTGGACTTTTATTAAAATATAAACTGTGGACAAACTGTGGACATTTTTAAAATATAAACTGTGGACAAACTGTGGACTTTTTTAAAATATAAACTGTGGACAAACTGTGGACTTTTATTAAAATATAAACTGTGGACAAACTGTGGACATTTTTAAAATATAAAACTGTGGACAAACTGTGGACATTTTATTAAAATATAAACTGTGGACAAACTGTGGACTTTTATTAAAATATAAACTGTGGACAAACTGTGGACTTTTATTAAAATATAAACTGTGGACAAACTGTGGACATTTTTAAAATATAAACTGTGGACAAACTGTGGACATTTATTAAAATATAAACTGTGGACAAACTGTGGACTTTTATTAAAATATAAACTGTGGACAAACTGTGGACATTTATTAAAATATAAACTGTGGACAAACTGTGGACTTTTATTAAAATATAAAACTGTGGACAAACTGTGGACATTTTTAAAAATATAAACTGTGGACAAACTGTGGAAATTTTTAAAATATAAACTGTGGACAAACTGTGGACTTTTATTAAAATATAAACTGTGGACAAACTGTGGACTTTTAAATTATTAAAATATAAACTGTGGACAAACTGTGGACTTTTATTAAAATATAAACTGTGGACAAACTGTGGACTTTTATTAAAATATAAACTGTGGACAAACTGTGGACATTTTTAAAATATAAACTGTGGACAAACTGTGGACTTTTATTAAAATATAAACTGTGGACAAACTGTGGACTTTTATTAAAATATAAACTGTGGACAAACTGTGGACATTTTTAAAATATAAACTGTGGACAAACTGTGGACTTTTTTAAAATATAAACTGTGGACAAACTGTGGACTTTTTTAAAATATAAAACTGTGGACAAACTGTGGACATTTTTAAAATATAAACTGTGGACAAACTGTGGACTTTTTTAAAATATAAACTGTGGACAAACTGTGGACTTTTATTAAAATATAAACTGTGGACAAACTGTGGACTTTTTTAAAATATAAACTGTGGACAAACTGTGGACTTTTTTAAAATATAAAAACTGTGGACAAACTGTGGACATTTTTTAAAATATAAACTGTGGACAAACTGTGGACTTTTTTAAAATATAAACTGTGGACAAACTGTGGACTTTTTTAAAATATAAACTGTGGACAAACTGTGGACTTTTTTAAAATATAAACTGTGGACAAACTGTGGACATTTTATTAAAATATAAACTGTGGACAAACTGTGGACATTTATTAAAATATAAACTGTGGACAAACTGTGGACATTTATTAAAATATAAACTGTGGACAAACTGTGGACTTTTATAAAATATAAACTGTGGACAAACTGTGGACATTCTTAAAATATAAACTGTGGACAAACTGTGGACTTTTATTAAAATATAAACTGTGGACAAACTGTGGACTTTTATTAAAATATAAACTGTGGAAAACTGTGGACAAACTGTGGACATTTTATTAAAATATAAACTGTGGACAAACTGTGGACTTTTATTAAAATATAAACTGTGGACAAACTGTGGACTTTTATTAAAATATAAACTGTGGACAAACTGTGGACATTTTTAAAATATAAACTGTGGACAAACTGTGGACTTTTATTAAAATATAAACTGTGGACAAACTGTGGACTTTTTTAAAATATAAACTGTGGACAAACTGTGGACTTTTTTAAAATATAAACTGTGGACAAACTGTGGACTTTTTTAAAATATAAACTGTGGACAAACTGTGGACATTTTTAAAATATAAACTGTGGACAAACTGTGGACTTTTATTAAAATATAAACTGTGGACAAACTGTGGAAATTTTTAAAATATAAAACTGTGGACAAACTGTGGACATTTTTAAAATATAAACTGTGGACAAACTGTGGACATTTTTAAAATATAAACTGTGGACAAACTGTGGACATTTATTAAAATATAAACTGTGGACAAACTGTGGACTTTATTAAAATATAAACTGTGGACAAACTGTGGACTTTTATTAAAATATAAACTGTGGACAAACTGTGGACTTTTATAAAATATAAACTGTGGACAAACTGTGGACTTTTTTAAAATATAAACTGTGGACAAACTGTGGACTTTTATTAAAATATAAACTGTGGACAAACTGTGGACATTTATTAAAATATAAACTGTGGACAAACTGTGGACTTTTATTAAAATATAAACTGTGGACAAACTGTGGAAATTTTAAAATATAAACTGTGGACAAACTGTGGACTTTTTATAAAAATAAACTGTGGACAAACTGTGGACATTTATTAAAATATAAACTGTGGACAAACTGTGGACTTTTATTAAAATATAAACTGTGGACAAACTGTGGACATTTTTAAAATATAAACTGTGGACAAACTGTGGACTTTTATTAAAATATAAACTGTGGACAAACTGTGGACATTTATTAAAATATAAACTGTGGACAAACTGTGGACTTTTTTAAAATATAAACTGTGGACAAACTGTGGACTTTTAAAATATAAACTGTGGACAAACTGTGGACTTTTATTAAAATATAAACTGTGGACAAACTGTGGACTTTTTTAAAATATAAACTGTGGACAAACTGTGGACTTTTATTAAAATATAAACTGTGGACAAACTGTGGACATTTTATTAAAATATAAACTGTGGACAAACTGTGGACTTTTATTAAAATATAAACTGTGGACAAACTGTGGACATTTATTAAAATATAAACTGTGGACAAACTGTGGACATTTTTAAAATATAAACTGTGGACAAACTGTGGACTTTTATTAAAATATAAACTGTGGACAAACTGTGGACATTTTTAAAATATAAACTGTGGACAAACTGTGGACTTTTATTAAAATATAAACTGTGGACAAACTGTGGACATTTTTAAAATATAAACTGTGGACAAACTGTGGACTTTTATTAAAATATAAACTGTGGACAAACTGTGGACTTTATTAAAATATAAACTGTGGACAAACTGTGGACATTTTTAAAATATAAACTGTGGACAAACTGTGGACTTTTATTAAAATATAAACTGTGGACAAACTGTGGACATTTTAAAATATAAACTGTGGACAAACTGTGGACTTTTATTAAAATATAAACTGTGGACAAACTGTGGAAATTTCTTAAAATATAAACTGTGGACAAACTGTGGACTTTTATTAAAATATAAACTGTGGACAAACTGTGGACATTTTTAAAATATAAACTGTGGACAAACTGTGGACATTTTTAAAATATAAACTGTGGACAAACTGTGGACTTTTATTAAAATATAAACTGTGGACAAACTGTGGACATTCTTAAAATATAAACTGTGGACAAACTGTGGACATTTTTAAAATATAAAACTGTGGACAAACTGTGGACTTTTATTAAAATATAAACTGTGGACAAACTGTGGACATTTTTAAAATATAAACTGTGGACAAACTGTGGACTTTTATTAAAATATAAACTGTGGACAAACTGTGGACTTTTATAAAATATAAACTGTGGACAAACTGTGGACTTTTATTAAAATATAAACTGTGGACAAACTGTGGACTTTTATTAAAATATAAACTGTGGACAAACTGTGGACTTTTATTAAAATATAAACTGTGGACAAACTGTGGACTTTTATTAAAATATAAACTGTGGACAAACTGTGGACTTTTATTAAAATATAAACTGTGGACAAACTGTGGACATTTTTAAAATATAAACTGTGGACAAACTGTGGACTTTTATTAAAATATAAACTGTGGACAAACTGTGGACATTTTTAAAATATAAACTGTGGACAAACTGTGGACTTTTTTAAAATATAAACTGTGGACAAACTGTGGACTTTTTTAAAATATAAACTGTGGACAAACTGTGGACTTTTATTAAAATATAAACTGTGGACAAACTGTGGACATTTATTAAAATATAAACTGTGGACAAACTGTGGACATTTTTAAAATATAAACTGTGGACAAACTGTGGACTTTTATTAAAATATAAACTGTGGACAAACTGTGGAAATTTTTAAAATATAAACTGTGGACAAACTGTGGACATTTATTAAAATATAAACTGTGGACAAACTGTGGACTTTTATTAAAATATAAACTGTGGACAAACTGTGGACTTTTTTAAAATATAAACTGTGGACAAACTGTGGACATTTTTAAAATATAAACTGTGGACAAACTGTGGACTTTTATTAAAATATAAACTGTGGACAAACTGTGGACTTTTATTAAAATATAAACTGTGGACAAACTGTGGACTTTTATTAAAATATAAACTGTGGACAAACTGTGGACATTTTTAAAATATAAACTGTGGACAAACTGTGGACATTTATTAAAATATAAACTGTGGACAAACTGTGGACTTTTATTAAAATATAAACTGTGGACAAACTGTGGACTTTTATTAAAATATAAACTGTGGACAAACTGTGGACTTTTATTAAAATATAAACTGTGGACAAACTGTGGACATTTTTAAAATATAAACTGTGGACAAACTGTGGACATTTTTAAAATATAAACTGTGGACAAACTGTGGACTTTTATTAAAATATAAACTGTGGACAAACTGTGGACTTTTATTAAAATATAAACTGTGGACAAACTGTGGACATTTTTAAAATATAAACTGTGGACAAACTGTGGACTTTTTTAAAATATAAACTGTGGACAAACTGTGGACATTTATTAAAATATAAACTGTGGACAAACTGTGGACATTTTTAAAATATAAACTGTGGACAAACTGTGGACTTTTATTAAAATATAAACTGTGGACAAACTGTGGACATTCTTAAAATATAAACTGTGGACAAACTGTGGACTTTTATTAAAATATAAACTGTGGACAAACTGTGGAAATTTATTAAAATATAAACTGTGGACAAACTGTGGACATTTTTAAAATATAAACTGTGGACAAACTGTGGACTTTTATTAAAATATAAACTGTGGACAAACTGTGGACATTTATTAAAATATAAACTGTGGACAAACTGTGGACATTTATTAAAATATAAACTGTGGACAAACTGTGGACATTTTTAAAATATAAACTGTGGACAAACTGTGGACTTTTATTAAAATATAAACTGTGGACAAACTGTGGACATTTTTAAAATATAAACTGTGGACAAACTGTGGACATTTTTAAAATATAAACTGTGGACAAACTGTGGACATTTTTTAAAATATAAACTGTGGACAAACTGTGGACTTTTTTAAAATATAAACTGTGGACAAACTGTGGACTTTTATTAAAATATAAACTGTGGACAAACTGTGGACTTTTTTAAAATATAAACTGTGGACAAACTGTGGACTTTTATTAAAATATAAACTGTGGACAAACTGTGGACTTTTATTAAAATATAAACTGTGGACAAACTGTGGACTTTTTTAAAATATAAACTGTGGACAAACTGTGGACTTTTATTAAAATATAAACTGTGGACAAACTGTGGACATTTTTAAAATATAAACTGTGGACAAACTGTGGACATTTTTAAAATATAAACTGTGGACAAACTGTGGAAATTTTTAAAATATAAACTGTGGACAAACTGTGGACTTTTTTAAAATATAAACTGTGGACAAACTGTGGACTTTTATTAAAATATAAACTGTGGACAAACTGTGGACTTTTATTAAAATATAAACTGTGGACAAACTGTGGACATTTTTAAAATATAAACTGTGGACAAACTGTGGACATTTTTAAAAATATAAACTGTGGACAAACTGTGGACTTTTATTAAAATATAAACTGTGGACAAACTGTGGAAATTTTTAAAATATAAACTGTGGACAAAACTGTGGACATTTATTAAAATATAAACTGTGGACAAACTGTGGACTTTTATTAAAATATAAACTGTGGACAAACTGTGGACATTTTTAAAATATAAACTGTGGACAAACTGTGGACTTTTATTAAAATATAAACTGTGGACAAACTGTGGACATTTTTAAAAATATAAACTGTGGACAAAACTGTGGACATTTTTTAAAATATAAACTGTGGACAAACTGTGGACATTTATTAAAATATAAACTGTGGACAAACTGTGGACAATTATTAAAATATAAACTGTGGACAAACTGTGGACTTTTATTAAAATATAAACTGTGGACAAACTGTGGACTTTTATTAAAATATAAACTGTGGACAAACTGTGGACATTTTTAAAATTTAGAACTGTGGACAAACTGTGGACTTTTATTAAAATATAAACTGTGGACAAACTGTGGAATTTTTTTAAAATATAAACTGTGGACAAACTGTGGACATTTTTAAAATATAAACTGTGGACAAACTGTGGACTTTTTTAAAATATAAACTGTGGACAAACTGTGGACATTTATTAAAATATAAACTGTGGACAAACTGTGGACTTTTATTAAAATATAAACTGTGGACAAACTGTGGACTTTTTTAAAATATAAACTGTGGACAAACTGTGGACTTTTATTAAAATATAAACTGTGGACAAACTGTGGAAATTTTTAAAATATAAACTGTGGACAAACTGTGGACATTTTTAAAATATAAACTGTGGACAAACTGTGGACATTTATTAAAATATAAACTGTGGACAAACTGTGGACTTTTATTAAAATATAAACTGTGGACAAAATTCTAAAATATAAAACTGTGGACAAACTGTGGACTTTTATTAAAATATAAACTGTGGACAAACTGTGGACATTTTTTAAAATATAAACTGTGGACAAACTGTGGACATTTTTAAAATATAAACTGTGGACAAACTGTGGACATTTTTAAAATATAAACTGTGGACAAACTGTGGACTTTTATTAAAATATAAACTGTGGACAAACTGTGGACTTTTATTAAAATATAAACTGTGGACAAACTGTGGACATTTTTAAAATATAAACTGTGGACAAACTGTGGACTTTTTAAAATATAAACTGTGGACAAACTGTGGACTTTTATTAAAATATAAACTGTGGACAAACTGTGGAAATTTTTAAAATATAAACTGTGGACAAACTGTGGACATTTATTAAAATATAAACTGTGGACAAACTGTGGACTTTTATTAAAATATAAACTGTGGACAAACTGTGGAAATTTTAAAATATAAACTGTGGACAAACTGTGGACATTTTATAAAATATAAACTGTGGACAAACTGTGGACATTTTATTAAAATATAAAACTGTGGACAAACTGTGGACATTTATTAAATATAAACTGTGGACAAACTGTGGAAATTCATTAAAATATAAACTGTGGACAAACTGTGGACATTTATTAAAATATAAACTGTGGACAAAACTGTGGACTTTTATTAAAATATAAACTGTGGACAAACTGTGGACATTTTTATAAAATATAAACTGTGGACAAACTGTGGACATTTTTAAAATATAAACTGTGGACAAACTGTGGACTTTTATTAAAAAATATAAACTGTGGACAAACTGTGGACATTTTTAAAATATAAACTGTGGACAAACTGTGGACATTTATTAAAATATAAACTGTGGACAAACTGTGGACATTTTTAAAATATAAACTGTGGACAAACTGTGGACTTTTATTAAAATATAAACTGTGGACAAACTGTGGAAATTTTTAAAATATAAACTGTGGACAAACTGTGGACATTTTTAAAATATAAACTGTGGACAAACTGTGGACTTTTATTAAAATATAAACTGTGGACAAACTGTGGACATTCTTAAAATATAAACTGTGGACAAACTGTGGACATTTTTAAAATATAAACTGTGGACAAACTGTGGACATTTTATTAAAATATAAACTGTGGACAAACTGTGGACATTTTTAAAATATAAACTGTGGACAAACTGTGGACATTTTTAAAATATAAAACTGTGGACAAACTGTGGACATTTTTAAAATATAAACTGTGGACAAACTGTGGACATTTATTAAAATATAAACTGTGGACAAACTGTGGACATTTATTAAAATATAAACTGTGGACAAACTGTGGACTTTTATTAAAATATAAACTGTGGACAAACTGTGGACATTTTTTAAAATATAAAACTGTGGACAAACTGTGGACTTTTATTAAAATATAAACTGTGGACAAACTGTGGACATTTATTAAAATATAAACTGTGGACAAACTGTGGACATTTTTAAAAATATAAACTGTGGACAAACTGTGGACATTCTTAAAATATAAACTGTGGACAAACTGTGGACTTTTATTAAAATATAAACTGTGGACAAACTGTGGACATTTTTAAAATATAAACTGTGGACAAACTGTGGACTTTTATTAAAATATAAACTGTGGACAAACTGTGGACATTTTTAAAATATAAACTGTGGACAAACTGTGGACATTTATTAAAATATAAACTGTGGACAAACTGTGGAAATTTTTAAAATATAAACTGTGGACAAACTGTGGAAATTTTTAAAATATAAACTGTGGACAAACTGTGGACTTTTATTAAAATATAAACTGTGGACAAACTGTGGACATTTTTAAAATATAAACTGTGGACAAACTGTGGACATTTTATTAAAATATAAACTGTGGACAAACTGTGGACATTTTTAAAATATAAACTGTGGACAAACTGTGGACATTTTTAAAATTTAAAACTGTGGACAAACTGTGGACATTTATTAAAATATAAAACTGTGGACAAACTGTGGACATTTTATTAAAATATAAAACTGTGGACAAACTGTGGACATTCTTAAAATATAAACTGTGGACAAAACTGTGGACATTTTTATTAAAATATAAACTGTGGACAAACTGTGGACATTTTTAAAAATATAAACTGTGGACAAACTGTGGACATTTATTAAAATATAAACTGTGGACAAACTGTGGACATTTTTAAAATATAAACTGTGGACAAACTGTGGACATTTTTTAAAATATAAACTGTGGACAAACTGTGGACATTTTTTAAAATATAAACTGTGGACAAACTGTGGACATTTTTAAAATATAAACTGTGGACAAACTGTGGACATTTATTAAAATATAAACTGTGGACAAACTGTGGACTTTTATTAAAATATAAACTGTGGACAAACTGTGGACATTTTTAAAAATATAAACTGTGGACAAACTGTGGACTTTTTTAAAATATAAACTGTGGACAAACTGTGGACATTTTTAAAATATAAACTGTGGACAAACTGTGGACATTTATTAAAATTTAACTTTTAAAATATAAACTGTGGACAAACTGTGGACTTTTATTAAAATATAAACTGTGGACAAACTGTGGACATTTATTAAAATATAAACTGTGGACAAACTGTGGACATTTATTAAAATATAAACTGTGGACAAACTGTGGACATTTATTAAAATATAAACTGTGGACAAACTGTGGACATTTATTAAAATATAAAACTGTGGACAAACTGTGGACATTTATTAAAATATAAACTGTGGACAAACTGTGGACTTTTATTAAAATATAAACTGTGGACAAACTGTGGACATTTTTAAAATATAAACTGTGGACAAACTGTGGACATTTATTAAAATATAAACTGTGGACAAACTGTGGACATTTATTAAAATATAAACTGTGGACAAACTGTGGACATTTATTAAAATATAAACTGTGGACAAACTGTGGACATTTTTAAAATATAAACTGTGGACAAACTGTGGACATTTATTAAAATATAAACTGTGGACAAACTGTGGACATTTTATTAAAATATAAACTGTGGACAAACTGTGGACTTTTATTAAAATATAAACTGTGGACAAACTGTGGACATTTTTTAAAATATAAAACTGTGGACAAACTGTGGACTTTTATTAAAATATAAACTGTGGACAAACTGTGGACTTTTATTAAAATATAAACTGTGGACAAACTGTGGACATTTATTAAAATATAAACTGTGGACAAACTGTGGACAAAATATAAACTGTGGACAAACTGTGGACATTCATTAAAATATAAACTGTGGACAAACTGTGGACATTTTTTAAAATATAAACTGTGGACAAACTGTGGACATTTATTAAAATATAAACTGTGGACAAACTGTGGACATTTATTAAAATATAAAACTGTGGACAAACTGTGGACATTTTTAAAATATAAACTGTGGACAAACTGTGGACTTTTATTAAAATATAAACTGTGGACAAACTGTGGAAATTTATTAAAATATAAACTGTGGACAAACTGTGGACATTTTTAAAATATAAACTGTGGACAAACTGTGGACATTTTTAAAATATAAACTGTGGACAAACTGTGGACATTTATTAAAATATAAACTGTGGACAAACTGTGGACTTTTATTAAAATATAAACTGTGGACAAACTGTGGACATTTATTAAAATATAAACTGTGGACAAACTGTGGACATTTTTAAAATATAAACTGTGGACAAACTGTGGACATTTATTAAAATATAAACTGTGGACAAACTGTGGACATTTATTAAAATATAAACTGTGGACAAACTGTGGACTTTTTTAAAATATAAACTGTGGACAAACTGTGGACATTTTTTAAAAATATAAACTGTGGACAAACTGTGGACATTTATTAAAATATAAACTGTGGACAAACTGTGGACATTTATTAAAATATAAACTGTGGACAAACTGTGGACATTTATAAAAATATAAACTGTGGACAAACTGTGGACATTTATTAAAATATAAACTGTGGACAAACTGTGGACATTTTTAAAATATAAACTGTGGACAAACTGTGGACATTTATTAAAATATAAACTGTGGACAAACTGTGGACTTTTTTAAAATATAAACTGTGGACAAACTGTGGACATTTATTAAAATATAAACTGTGGACAAACTGTGGACATTTTTAAAATATAAACTGTGGACAAACTGTGGACATTTATTAAAATATAAACTGTGGACAAACTGTGGACATTTATTAAAATATAAACTGTGGACAAACTGTGGACATTTTTAAAATATAAACTGTGGACAAACTGTGGACATTTTAAAATATAAACTGTGGACAAACTGTGGACATTTTTAAAATATAAACTGTGGACAAACTGTGGACATTTTTAAAAAATATAAACTGTGGACAAACTGTGGACATTTTATTAAAATATAAACTGTGGACAAACTGTGGACATTCTTAAAATATAAACTGTGGACAAACTGTGGACTTTTTTAAAATATAAACTGTGGACAAACTGTGGACATTTTTAAAATATAAACTGTGGACAAACTGTGGACTTTTATTAAAATATAAACTGTGGACAAACTGTGGACATTTATTAAAATATAAACTGTGGACAAACTGTGGACATTTTTAAAATATAAACTGTGGACAAACTGTGGACATTTATTAAAATATAAACTGTGGACAAACTGTGGACATTTTTTAAAATATAAACTGTGGACAAACTGTGGACATTTATTAAAAATATAAACTGTGGACAAACTGTGGACATTTATAAAAAATATAAACTGTGGACAAACTGTGGACATTTTTAAAATATAAACTGTGGACAAACTGTGGACATTTTTAAAATATAAACTGTGGACAAACTGTGGACATTTATTAAAATATAAACTGTGGACAAACTGTGGACATTTTATAAAATATAAACTGTGGACAAACTGTGGACATTTTTAAAATATAAAACTGTGGACAAACTGTGGACATTTTTAAAATATAAACTGTGGACAAACTGTGGACATTTATTAAAATATAAACTGTGGACAAACTGTGGACATTTTTAAAATATAAACTGTGGACAAACTGTGGACATTTTTAAAAATATAAACTGTGGACAAACTGTGGACATTTATTAAAATATAAACTGTGGACAAACTGTGGACATTTTTAAAATATAAACTGTGGACAAACTGTGGACATTTATTAAAATATAAACTGTGGACAAACTGTGGACATTTTTAAAATATAAACTGTGGACAAACTGTGGACATTTTTAAAATATAAACTGTGGACAAACTGTGGACATTTTTAAAATATAAACTGTGGACAAACTGTGGACATTTATTAAAATATAAACTGTGGACAAACTGTGGACTTTTTTTAAAATATAAACTGTGGACAAACTGTGGACATTTTTTAAAATTTTAAAACTGTGGACAAACTGTGGACTTTTATTAAAATATAAACTGTGGACAAACTGTGGACATTTATTAAAATATAAACTGTGGACAAACTGTGGACATTTATTAAAATATAAACTGTGGACAAACTGTGGAAATTTTAAAAATATAAACTGTGGACAAACTGTGGACATTTTTATTAAAATATAAACTGTGGACAAACTGTGGACATTTATTAAAATATAAAACTGTGGACAAACTGTGGACTTTTTTTAAAATATAAACTGTGGACAAACTGTGGACATTTATTAAAATATAAACTGTGGACAAACTGTGGACATTTTTTAAAATATAAACTGTGGACAAACTGTGGACATTTATTAAAATATAAACTGTGGACAAACTGTGGACATTTATTAAAATATAAAACTGTGGACAAACTGTGGACATTTTATTAAAATATAAACTGTGGACAAACTGTGGACATTTTTAAAATATAAACTGTGGACAAACTGTGGACTTTTATTAAAATATAAAACTGTGGACAAACTGTGGACTTTTATTAAAATATAAACTGTGGACAAACTGTGGACATTTTAAAATATAAACTGTGGACAAACTGTGGACTTTTATTAAAATATAAACTGTGGACAAACTGTGGACTTTTATTAAAATATAAACTGTGGACAAACTGTGGACATTTTTAAAATATAAACTGTGGACAAACTGTGGACATTCTTTAAAATATAAACTGTGGACAAACTGTGGACTTTTATTAAAATATAAACTGTGGACAAACTGTGGACTTTATTAAAATATAAACTGTGGACAAACTGTGGACTTTTTTAAAATATAAACTGTGGACAAACTGTGGACATTTTTAAAATATAAACTGTGGACAAACTGTGGACATTTTTAAAATATAAACTGTGGACAAACTGTGGACATTCTTAAAATATAAACTGTGGACAAACTGTGGACATTTATTAAAATATAAAACTGTGGACAAACTGTGGACTTTTTTAAAATATGAACTGTGGACAAACTGTGGACATTTTTTAAAATATAAACTGTGGACAAACTGTGGACTTTTATTAAAATATAAACTGTGGACAAACTGTGGACATTCTTAAAAATATAAACTGTGGACAAACTGTGGACATTTTATTAAAATATAAACTGTGGACAAACTGTGGACATTTATTAAAATATAAACTGTGGACAAACTGTGGACATTTTTAAAATTTAAACTGTGGACAAACTGTGGACATTTAATAAAAACTGTGGACAAACTGTGGTTTTATTAAAATATAAACTGTGGACAAACTGTGGACATTTTTTAAAATATAAACTGTGGACAAACTGTGGACATTTTTAAAATATAAACTGTGGACAAACTGTGGACATTTTTAAAATATAAACTGTGGACAAACTGTGGACTTTTATTAAAATATAAACTGTGGACAAACTGTGGACATTTTTTAAAATATAAACTGTGGACAAACTGTGGACATTTTTTAAAATATAAACTGTGGACAAACTGTGGACATTTTTAAAATATAAAACTGTGGACAAACTGTGGACATTTTTAAAATATAAACTGTGGACAAACTGTGGACATTTTTAAAATATAAACTGTGGACAAACTGTGGACTTTTATTAAAATATAAACTGTGGACAAACTGTGGACTTTTATTAAAATATAAACTGTGGACAAACTGTGGACATTTATTAAAAATATAAACTGTGGACAAACTGTGGACATTTATTAAAATATAAACTGTGGACAAACTGTGGACATTTTTAAAATATAAACTGTGGACAAACTGTGGACTTTTATTAAAATATAAACTGTGGACAAACTGTGGACATTTATTAAAATATAAACTGTGGACAAACTGTGGACTATTCTAAAATATAAACTGTGGACAAACTGTGGACATTTAAAATATAAACTGTGGACAAACTGTGGACATTTTTAAAATATAAACTGTGGACAAACTGTGGACATTTTTAAAATATAAACTGTGGACAAACTGTGGACATTTTTAAAATATATAAACTGTGGACAAACTGTGGACTTTTATTAAAATATAAACTGTGGACAAACTGTGGACATTTTATTAAAATATAAACTGTGGACAAACTGTGGACATTTATTAAAATATAAACTGTGGACAAACTGTGGACATTTTTAAAATATAAACTGTGGACAAACTGTGGACATTTTTAAAAATATAAACTGTGGACAAACTGTGGACATTTATTAAAATATAAACTGTGGACAAACTGTGGACATTCTTTAAAATATAAACTGTGGACAAACTGTGGACATTTTTATTAAAATATAAACTGTGGACAAACTGTGGACATTCTTAAAATATAAACTGTGGACAAACTGTGGACTTTTTTTAAAATATAAACTGTGGACAAACTGTGGACATTTTTAAAAATATAAACTGTGGACAAACTGTGGACATTTATTAAAATATAAACTGTGGACAAACTGTGGACATTTTTAAAATATAAACTGTGGACAAACTGTGGAAACTGTGGCATTTTTTTAAAATTTAAACTGTGGACAAACTGTGGACATTTATTAAAATATAAACTGTGGACAAACTGTGGACATTTTTAAAATATAAACTGTGGACAAACTGTGGACTTTTATTAAAATATAAACTGTGGACAAACTGTGGACATTTTTAAAATATAAACTGTGGACAAACTGTGGACATTTATTAAAATATAAACTGTGGACAAACTGTGGAAATTTATTAAAATATAAACTGTGGACAAACTGTGGACATTTATTAAAATATAAACTGTGGACAAACTGTGGAAATTTTTAAAATATAAACTGTGGACAAACTGTGGACATTTTTAAAAATATAAACTGTGGACAAACTGTGGACATTTATTAAAATATAAACTGTGGACAAACTGTGGACATTTTTAAAATATAAACTGTGGACAAACTGTGGACATTTATTAAAATATAAACTGTGGACAAACTGTGGACATTTATTAAAATATAAACTGTGGACAAACTGTGGACATTTTTAAAATATAAACTGTGGACAAACTGTGGACATTTATTAAAATATAAACTGTGGACAAACTGTGGACATTTATTAAAATATAAACTGTGGACAAACTGTGGACATTTATTAAAATATAAACTGTGGACAAACTGTGGACATTTTTAAAATATAAACTGTGGACAAACTGTGGACATTTTTTTAAAATATAAACTGTGGACAAACTGTGGAAATTTTTAAAATATAAACTGTGGATAAACTGTGGACTTTTTTAAAATATAAACTGTGGACAAACTGTGGACTTTTATTAAAATATAAACTGTGGACAAACTGTGGACATTCTTAAAATATAAACTGTGGACAAACTGTGGACATTTATTAAAATATAAACTGTAGACAAACTGTGGACATTTATTAAAATATAAACTGTGGACAAACTGTGGACATTTTTAAAATATAAACTGTGGACAAACTGTGGACTTTTATTAAAATATAAACTGTGGACAAACTGTGGACTTTATTAAAAATATAAACTGTGGACAAACTGTGGAAATTTTTAAAATATAAACTGTGGACAAACTGTGGACATTTATTAAAATATAAACTGTGGACAAAACTGTGGACTTTTATTAAAATATAAACTGTGGACAAACTGTGACTGTGGACAAACTGTGGACATTTATTAAAATATAAACTGTGGACAAACTGTGGACATTTTTAAAAATATAAACTGTGGACAAACTGTGGACATTTTTAAAATATAAACTGTGGACAAACTGTGGACATTTTTAAAAATATGAACTGTGGACAAACTGTGGACATTTTTAAAAATATAAACTGTGGACAAACTGTGGACATTTTTTAAAATATAAACTGTGGACAAACTGTGGACATTTTTAAAATATAAACTGTGGACAAACTGTGGACTTTTTTTAAAATATAAACTGTGGACAAACTGTGGACATTTATTAAAATATAAACTGTGGACAAACTGTGGACATTTTTTAAAATATAAACTGTGGACAAACTGTGGACATTTTTAAAATTTTGAACTGTGGACAAACTGTGGACATTTATTAAAATATAAACTGTGGACAAACTGTGGACATTTTTAAAATATAAACTGTGGACAAACTGTGGACATTTTTAAAAATATAAACTGTGGACAAACTGTGGACATTTTTTAAAATATAAACTGTGGACAAACTGTGGACATTTTTTAAATTATAAACTGTGGACAAACTGTGGACATTTTTAAAATATAAACTGTGGACAAACTGTGGACATTCTTAAAATATAAACTGTGGACAAACTGTGGACATTTATAAAAATATAAACTGTGGACAAACTGTGGACTTTATTAAAATATAAACTGTGGACAAACTGTGGACATTTATTAAAATATAAACTGTGGACAAACTATGGACATTTTTAAAAATATAAACTGTGGACAAACTGTGGACATTTTTAAAATATAAACTGTGGGACAAACTGTGGACTTTATTAAAAATATAAACTGTGGACAAACTGTGGAAATTTTTAAAATATAAAACTGTGGACAAACTGTGGACATTTTTAAAATTTTGAACTGTGGACAAACTGTGACTTTATTAAACAATAAACTGTGCACAAACTGTGGACATTTTTAAAATTTTGAACTGTGGACAAACTGTAGACATTTTTTAAAATATAAACTGTGGACAAACTGTGGACATTTTTAAAAATATAAACTGTGGACAAACTGTGGACATTTATTAAAATATAAACTGTGGACAAACTGTGGAAATTCTTAAATATAAACTGTGGATAAACTGTGGACATTTTTAAAATATAAACTGTGGACAAACTGTGGACATTTATTAAAATATAAACTGTGGACAAACTGTGGACATTTTTAAAATATAAAACTGTGGACAAAACTGTGGACATTTATTAAAATATAAACTGTGGACAAACTGTGGAAATTCTTAAAATATAAACTGTGGATAAAATCAGGACATTTTTAAAATATAAACTGTGGACAAACTGTGGACATTTATTAAAATATAAACTGTGGACAAACTGTGGACTTTATTAAAATATAAACTGTGGACAAACTGTGGAAATTTTTGAAAATATAAACTGTGGATAAACCAGACATTTAAAAATATAAAACTGAGGGACAAACTGTGGACATTTATTAAAATATAAACTGTGGACAAACTGTGGAAATTTTTAAAATATAAACTGTGGATAAACTGTGGACATTTTGAAAATATAAACTGTGGACAAACTGTGGACATTTATTAAAATATAAACTGTGGACAAACTGTGGACATTTTTAAAATATAAATCAGGGACAAACCAAGGACATTTATTAAAATATAAACTGTGGATTAAACTGTAGAAATTTCTTTTAAAATATAAACTGTGGATAAACTGTGGACATTTTTAAATGGAACTGTGGACAAATCCGTGGACTTTATTAAAACATAAACTGTGCACAAACTGTGACGTATTGAAATATAAACTAAGGACAAACTGTGGGAAATTCTTAAAATATAAAACTGTGGACAAACTGTGGACTCTTTTTATTAAATATAACTGTGGACAAACTGTGAAATTTTTAAAATATAAACTGTGGGATAAAACTGTGGACATTTTTAAAATTTTGAACTGTGGACAAACTGTGGACATTTTTTAAAAAGAGTAAACTGTGGACAAACTGTGGACATTTTTAAAATTTTGAACTGGGACAAAATCAGGACATTTTTAAAATTTTGAACTGTGGACACACTGTGGACATTTTTTAAAAATATGAAACTGTGGACAAACCGTGGACTTTTATTAAAATATAAACTGTGGACAAATCAGGACTTTATTAAAAAGATAAACTGTGGACAAACTGTTGAATTTTATTAAAATATAAACTGTGGACAAACTGGGGAAATTCTTAAAATATAAACTGTGGACAAACTGTGGAAATTTTTAAAATATAAACTAAAGATAAAACTGTGGACATTTTTAAAAATTTTAAACTGTGGACAAACTGTGGACTTTTATTAAAATATAAACTGTGGACAAACTGTGGAAATTCTTAAAATATAAACTGTGATTAAACTGTGGAAATTTTTAAAATATAAACTGTGGACAAACTGTGGACATTTTTGCAAAATTTGAACCAGTGGACAAACTGTGGACTTTATTAAAATATAAACTGTGGACAAACTGTGGAAATTCTTGAAAATATAAACTGTGGACAAACTGTGGACTTTTTTATTAAAATATAAACTGTGGACAAACTGTGGAAATTCTTAAAATATAAACTGTGGACAAACTGTGGACATTTATTAAAATATAAACTGTAAGATGCAAACTGTGGAAATTCTTAAAATATAAACTGTGGATAAACTGTGGACATTTTTGAAAATATAAACTGTGGACAAACTGTGGACATTTATTAAAATATAAATCAGGACAAACTGGGGACATTTTTAAAATATAAACTGTGGACAAACTGTGGACATTTATTAAAATATAAATCGTGGACAAACCCTGTGGAAATTCTTAAAAATATAAAACTGTGGATAAACTGTGGACATTTTTAAAATATAAACTGTGGACAAACTGTGGACATTTATTAAAATATAAACTTGTGGACAAACTGTGGACTTTACAAAATATAAAACTAAGGACAAACTCCTCGTGGAAAATTCTTAAAATATAAACTGTGGACAAACTGTGGACATTTATTAAAATATAAACTGTGGGACAAACCAGGAAATTTTTAAAATATAAACTGTGGATAAACTGTGTGACATTTTTAAAATTTTGAACTGTGGACAAACTGTGGACTTTTATTAAAGAGCAACTGTGTACAAACTGTGGACTTTATTAAAATATAAACTAAGGACAAACTGTGGAAATTCTTAAAATATAAAACTGTGGACAAACTGTGGACTTTTATTAAAATATAAACTGTGGACAAACTGTGGAAATTTTTAAAATATAAACTGTGGATAAACTGTGGACATTTTTAAAATTTTGAACTGTGGACAAACTGTGGACATTTTTAAAATATAAACTGTGGACAAACCAGGACATTTTTAAAATTTTGAACTGTGGACAAACTAAGACATTTTTAAAATTTTGAACTGTGGACACAATTGTGGACATTTTTTAAAATAGTAAACTGTGGACAAACTGTGGACATTTTTAAAATTTTGAACTGTGGACAACCAGGGACATTTTTAAAAATATAAACTGTGGATAACCAGGGGACATTTTTAAAATTTTGAACTGTGGACAAACTGTGGACTTTATTAAACATAAACTGTGGACAAACTGTGGACTTTTATTAAAATATAAACTGGGGACAAACTGTGGACATTTATTAAGATATAAACTGTGGACAAACTGTGGACATTTTTAAAAATTTTAAACTGTTAATCAAACTGTGGACATTTTTTAAAATATAAACTGTAGACAACCAGACATTTTGGAAAATATAAAACTGTGGACAAACTGTATGATTTATTAAAATATAAATCTGTGGGACAAATCCAGAAGACTTTTATTAAAATATAAACTGTGGACAAACTGTGGACAAACTGTGGACATTTATTAAAATATAAACTGTGGACAAACTGTGGACTTTTATTAAAATATAAACTGTGGACAAACTGTGGACATTTTGGAAAATATAAACTGTGGATGAAAAACTGTGGACATTTATTAAAATATAAACTGTAGACAAACTGCAGACTCTTATTAAAATATAAACTGTGGACAAACTGTGGACATTTATTAAGATATAAACCGTGGACAAACTGTGGACATTTTTAAAATTCTTTGAACTGTGGACAAACTGTGGACATTTTTAAAATATAAACTGTGGACAAACTAAGACATTTATTAAAATATAAACTGTTAATCAAACTGTGGAAATTTTTAAAATATAACTGTGGATAAATCAGGACATTTTTAAAATTTTGAACTGTGGACAAACTGTGGACTTTTATTAAAACATAAACTGTAGACAAACTGTGGACATTTTTAAAATTTTGAATCCTGTGGACAAACTGTAGACATTTTTTAAAATATAAACTGTGGACAAACTGTGGACATTTTTAAAATTTTGAACTGTGTGGACAAACTAAGACATTTTTAAAATTTTGAACTGTGGACACACTGTGGACATTTTTTAAAATATAAACTGTGGACAAAACTGTGGATATTTTTAAAATTTTGAACTGTGGACAAACTGTAGGCATTTTTGTAAATATAAACCAAGACAAACTGTGGACATTTCTTTAAAATTTTGAACTGTGGACAAACTGTGGACATTTGAAAATTTTGAACTGTGGACACACTGTGGACATTTTTTAAAATATAAACTGTGGACAAACTGTGGACATTTTTAAAATTTTGAACTGTGGACAAACTAAGGACATTTTTAAAATTTTTGAACTAAGGACACACTGTGGGATTACTTTAAAATATAAACTGTGGACAAAACTGTGGACATTTTTAAAATTTTGAACTGTGGACAAACTGTAGACATTTTTTAAAATATAAACTGTGGACAAATCGTGGACATTTTTAAAAATTTTGAACTGTGGACCAACTGTGGACATTTTTAAAATTTCAACTGCGGACACACTTGGACATTTTTAAAATATAAACTATGGACAAACTGTGGACATTTTTGTAATTTGAACTGTGGACAAACTGTAGACATTTAAAAAATATAAAGCTGTGGACAAACTGTGGACATTTTTAAACTCTGCAACTGTGGACAAACTGTGGACATTTCCAAAATTTCAACTGTGGACACAAAAATCAAACAAAACGAAAAAACTGTGGACATTTTTGAAGGATATAAACTAAGGACAAACTGTGGAAATTTATTAAAATATAAACTGTGGACAAACTGTGGACTTTTATTAAAATATAAACTGTGGACAAACTGTGGAAATTTTAAAATATAAACTGTGGACAAACTGTGGACATTTATTAAAAAACTGTGGACAAACTGTGAGACAATTTTCAAATATAAACTGTGGACAAACTGTGGACATTTATAAAAATTTGAACCATGGACAAACTGCGGACATTTTTAAAATTTCAACTGTGAACAAACTGTGACATTTTTAAAATATAAAACTTGGACAAACTGTGGACATTTTAAAAATTTAAAAACTGTGGATAAACTGTGGACATTTTTAAAGAGGATATAAACTGTGGACAAACTGTGGACATTTTTAAAATTTTGAACTTGGACAAACTGTGGACATTTATTAAAACATAAACTGGGACAAACTGTGGACTTTTATAAAATATAAACTGAATGGACAAACTGCGGACATTTATTAAGATATAAACTGTGAACAAACTATGGACATTTTTAGTAAAATTGAAGCGGTAGGACAAACTGTGGATATTTTCAAAATATAAACTATAGACAAACTAGGTTAAAGGTTCAGGTGTGGACATTTTGAAAATATAAACCGTGGACAAACTGTGGACATTTATTAAAAATATTACTTCTAAACTGTGGACAAACTGTGGACTTTTATTAAAATATGAAACTGTGTGACAAACTGTAGGCATTTATTGAGATATAAACTGTGGACAAACTGTGGACATTTTTAAAATTTCAACTGGTTGGACAAACTGTGGGACATTTCATAAAATATCAAACTGTGGACAAACCAGACATTTTTGAAAAATATAAACAGTGGACAAACTGTGGACATTTAGTAAAAGATAAACAGTGGACAAACTGTGGACATTTTTAAAAATATCAACTGTGGACAAACTGTGGACATTTTTAAAAATATCAACTGTGGACAAATTGTGGACATTTTGAGGATATAAACTGTGGACAAACTGTGGACATTTTTAAAAATATCAACTGTGGACAAACTGTGGACATTTTTAAAAATATCAATTGTGGACAAACTGTGGACATTTTAAAAATATCAACTGTGGACAAACTGTGGACATTTTTAAAATATCAACTGTGGACAAACTGTGGACATTTATTAAAATATCAACTGTGGACAAACTGTGGACATTTATTAAAATATAAACTGTGGACAAACTGTGGACATTTTTAAAAATATGAACTGTGGACAAACTGTGGACATTTTTAAAATTATGAACTGTGGACAAACTGTGGACATTTATTAAAAATATAAACTGTGGACAAACTGTGGACATTTATTAAAATATAAACTGTGGACAAACCGTGGAAATTCTTAAAATATCAACTGTGGACAAACTGTGGACATTTTAAAAAATATGAACTGTGGACAAACTGTGGACCTTTATTAAAATATAAACTGTGGACAAACTGTGGACATTTTTAAAATATAAACTGTGGACAAAACTGTGGACATTTTATTGAAAAATATAAACTGTGGACAAACTGTGGACATTTATAAAAATTTGAACTGTGGACAAACTGTGGACATTTATTAAAAAATAAAACTGTGGACAAACTGTGGACATTTATTAAAATATAAACTGTGGACAAACTGTGGACATTTTAAAAAAATAAACTGTGGACAAACTGTGGACATTTTTGAAATTTTGAACTGTGGACAAACTGTGGACATTATTTAAAATATAAACTGTGGACAAACTGTGGACTTTTTTAAAAATATAAACTGTGGACAAACTGTGGACATTTTTAAAATATCAACTGTGACAAACTGTGGACATTTTTTAAAATATCAACTGTGGACAAACTGTGGACATTTTTAAAATATAAACTGTGGACAAACTATGGACATTTATAAAAATATAAACTGTGGACAAACTGTGGACATTTTTAAAAATATGAACTGTGGACAAACTGTGGACATTTTTTAAAATATCAAACTGTGGACAAACTGTGGACATTTTAAAATATAAACTGTGGACAAACTGTGGACATTTTAAAAATATCGAACTGTGGACAAAACTGTGGACATTATTGAAATTATGAAACTGTGGACAAACTGTGGACATTTTTAAAAATATAAACTGTGGACAAACTGTGGACATTTATTAAAATATAAACTGTGGACAAAACTGTGGACATTTATTAAAATATAAACTGTGGACAAACTGTGGACATTTATTAAAATATAAACTGTGGACAAACTGTGGACATTCTTAAAAATATAAACTGTGGACAAACTGTGGACATTTTTAAAATATAAACTGTGGACAAACTGTGGACATTTTTAAAATATAAACTGTGGACAAACTGTGGACATTTTTAAAATTTTGAACTGTGGACAAACTGTGGACATTTTTAAAATATAAACTGTGGACAAACTGTGGACATTTTTAAAATATAAACTGTGGACAAACTGTGGACATTTATTAAAATATAAACTGTGGACAAACTGTGGACATTTTTAAAATATAAACTGTGGACAAACTGTGGACATTTTTAAAAATTTGAACTGTGGACAAACTGTGGACATTTATTAAAATATAAACTGTGGACAAACTGTGGACATTTTTTAAAAATATAAACTGTGGATAAACTGTGGACATTTATTAAAATATAAACTGTGGACAAACTGTGGACATTTTTAAAATTTTGAACTGTGGACAAACTGTGGACATTTTTTAAAATATAAACTGTGGACAAACTGTGGACATTTATTAAAAATATAAACTGTGGACAAACTGTGGACATTTTAAAATATAAACTGTGGACAAACTGTGGACATTTTTAAAATATCAACTGTGGACAAACTGTGGACATTTTTAAAAATATAAACTGTGGACAAACTGTGGACATTTTTAAAAATATAAACTGTGGACAAACTGTGGACATTTTTAAAATATCAACTGTGGACAAACTGTGGACATTTTTAAAATATAAACTGTGGACAAACTGTGGACATTTTTAAAAATATCAACTGTGGACAAACTGTGGACATTTATTAAAATATAAACTGTGGACAAACTGTGGACATTTTTAAAAATATCAACTGTGGACAAACTGTGGACATTTTTAAAAATATAAACTGTGGACAAACTGTGGACATTTATTAAAATATAAACTGTGGACAAACTGTGGACATTTTTTAAAATATAAACTGTGGACAAACTGTGGACATTTTTAAAATATAAACTGTGGACAAACTGTGGAAATTCTTTAAAATATAAACTGTGGACAAACTGTGGACATTTATTAAAATATAAACTGTGGACAAACTGTGGATTTTTTTAAAATATAAAACTGTGGACAAACTGTGGACATTTATTAAAATATAAACTGTGGACAAACTGTGGACATTTTTGAAAATATGAACTGTGGACAAACTGTGGACATTTATTAAAATATAAACTGTGGACAAACTGTGGACATTTATTAAAATTTGAACTGTGGACAAACTGTGGACATTTTTTAAAATATAAACTGTGGACAAACTGTGGACATTTATTAAATATAAACTGTGGACAAACTGTGGACATTTTTTAAAATATAAACTGTGGACAAACTGTGGACTTTTTATAAAATATAAACTGTGGACAAACTGTGGACATTTTTAAAATATAAACTGTGGACAAACTGTGGACATTTTTAAAATATAAACTGTGGACAAACTGTGGACATTTTTAAAAATATAAACTGTGGACAAACTGTGGACTTTTTTAAAAATATAAACTGTGGACAAACTGTGGACATTTTTTAAAATATAAACTGTGGACAAACTGTGGATATTTTTAAAATATAAACTGTGGACAAACTGTGGACTTTTTTTAAAATATAAACTGTGGACAAATCCGTGGACATTTTTAAAATATAAACTGTGGACAAACTGTGGACATTTTTAAAATATAAACTGTGGACAAACTGTGGACATTTTTAAAATTTAAACTGTGGACAAACTGTGGACATTTTTTAAAATATAAACTGTGGACAAAACTGTGGACTTTTATTAAAATATAAACTGTGGACAAACTGTGGAAATTTTTAAAAATATAAACTGTGGACAAACTGTGGACATTTTTAAAATATAAACTGTGGGACAAACTGTGGACATTTTTGAAAATATAAACTGTGGACAAACTGTGGACATTTTTAAAATTTTGAACTGTGGACAAACTGTGGACATTTTTAAAGATATAAACTGTGGACAAACTGTGGACTTTTATTAAAATATAAACTGTGGACAAACTGTGGACATTTTTTAAAATATCAACTGTGGACAAACTGTGGACATTTTTAAATATATCAACTGTGGACAAACTGTGGACATTTTTAAAATATCAACTGTGGACAAACTGTGGACATTTTTAAAAATATCAACTGTGGACAAACTGTGGACATTTTTAAAGATATCAACTGTGGACAAACTGTGGACATTTTTAAAAATATCAACTGTGGACAAACTGTGGACTTTTTGAAAATATCAACTGTGGACAAACTGTGGACATTTTTAAAAATATCAACTGTGGACAAACTGTGGACATTTTTAAAATATCAACCTGTGGACAAACTGTGGACATTTTTGAAAATATCAACTGTGGACAAACTGTGGACATTTTGAAAATATCAACTGTGGACAAACTGTGGACATTTTTAGAAATATGAACTGTGGACAAACTGTGGACTTTTTTGAAATATCAACTGTGGACAAACTGTGGACATTTATTAAAATATCAACTGTGGACAAACTGTGGAAATTTTTAATATATCAACTGTGGACAAACTGTGGACATTTTAAAAATATCAACTGTGGACAAACTGTGGACATTTTTAAAATATCAACTGTGGACAAACTGTGGACATTTTATAAAATATCAACTGTGGACAAACTGTGGACATTTTTGAAAATATCAACTGTGGACAAACTGTGGACAAAACTTTAAAAAAAAAAAAAATTTTTAAAATATCAACTGTGGACAAACTGTGGAAATTTTTGAAGATATCAACTGTGGACAAACTGTGGACATTTAGAAAATATCAACTGTGGACAAACTGTGGACATTTTTAAAATATTAACTGTGGACAAACTGTGGACATTTTTGAGATATCAACTGTGGACAAACTGTGGACATTTTTAAAATATGGAACTGTGGACAAACTGTGGACATTTTTTAAAATATCAACTGTGGACAAACCTGTGGACATTTTAAAAATATAAACTGTGGAACAAACTGTGGACATTTTGGAAAATATCAACTGTGGACAAACTGTGGACATTTTTAAAATATCAACTGTGGACAAACTGTGGAAATTTTTAAAATATCAACTGTGGACAAACTGTGGACATTTTTAAAATATCAACTGTGGACAAACTGTGGACATTTTTAAAACTATCGAACTGTGGACAAACTGTGGACATTTTTAGAAATATCAACTGTGGACAAACTGTGGACATTTTTGAAAATATCAACTGTGGACAAACTGTGGACATTTTTGAAAATATCAACTGTGGACAAACTGTGGACATTTTTGAAATATCAACTGTGGACAAACTGTGGACATTTTTAAAATATCAACTGTGGACAAACTGTGGACATTTTGCAAGATATCAACTGTGGACAAACTGTGGACATTTTTAAAAATTATCAACTGTGGACAAACTGTGGACATTTTTAAAAATATCAACTGTGGACAAACTGTGGACATTTTTGAAAATATCAACTGTGGACAAACTGTGGACATTTTTGAAACTATCAACTGTGGACAAACTGTGGACATTTTTAAAAATATCAACTGTGGACAAACTGTGGACATTTTTGAAAATATCAACTGTGGACAAACTGTGGACATTTTTAAAAATATCAACTGTGGACAAACTGTGGACATTTTTGAAAATATCAACTGTGGACAAACTGTGGACATTTTTAAAATATCAACTGTGGACAAACTGTGGACATTTTTGAAAATATCAACTGTGGACAAACTGTGGACATTTATGAAAATATCAACTGTGGACAAACTGTGGACATTTTTAAAATATCAACTGTGGACAAACTGTGGACATTTTTAAAATATCAACTGTGGACAAACTGTGGACATTTTTAAAATATCAACTGTGGACAAACTGTGGACATTTATTAAAATATCAACTGTGGACAAACTGTGGACATTTTTAAAAATATCAACTGTGGACAAACTGTGGACATTTTTAAAATATCAAACTGTGGACAAACTGTGGACATTTTTAAAAATATCAACTGTGGACAAACTGTGGACATTTTTAAAAATATCAACTGTGGACAAACTGTGGACATTTTTAAAATATCAACTGTGGACAAACTGTGGACATTTTTAAAATATCAACTGTGGACAAACTGTGGACATTTTTAAAATATATCAACTGTGGACAAACTGTGGACATTTTTAAAATATCAACTGTGGACAAACTGTGGACATTTTTTAAAATATCAACTGTGGACAAACTGTGGACATTTTTAAAATATCAACTGTGGACAAACTATGGACATTTTTAAAAATATCAACTGTGGACAAACTGTGGACATTTTTGAAAATATCAACTGTGGACAAACTGTGGACATTTTTGAAAATATCAACTGTGGACAAACTGTGGACATTTTTGAAAATATCAACTGTGGACAAACTGTGGACATTTTTGAAAATATCAACTGTGGACAAACTGTGGACATTTTTGAAAAATATCAACTGTGGACAAACTGTGGACATTTTTGAAAATATCAACTGTGGACAAACTGTGGACATTTTTGAAATATCAACTGTGGACAAACTGTGGACATTTTTGAAAATATCAACTGTGGACAAACTGTGGACATTTTTGAAAATATCAACTGTGGACAAACTGTGGACATTTTTGAAAATATCAACTGTGGACAAACTGTGGACATTTTTAAAAATATCAACTGTGGACAAACTGTGGACATTTTTAAAAATATCAACTGTGGACAAACTGTGGACATTTTTGAAAATATCAACTGTGGACAAACTGTGGACATTTTTAAAAATATCAACTGTGGACAAACTGTGGACATTTTTAAAAATATCAACTGTGGACAAACTGTGGACATTTTTAAAATATCAACTGTGGACAAACTGTGGACATTTTTAAAAATATCAACTGTGGACAAACTGTGGACATTTTTAAAAATATCAACTGTGGACAAACTGTGGACATTTTTAAAAATATCAACTGTGGACAAACTGTGGACATTTTTAAAAATATCAACTGTGGACAAACTGTGGACATTTTTAAAATATCACAACTGTGGACAAACTGTGGACATTTTTAAAAATATCAACTGTGGACAAACTGTGGACATTTTTAAAAATATCAACTGTGGACAAACTGTGGACATTTTTGAAAATATCAACTGTGGACAAACTGTGGACATTTTTGAAAATATCAACTGTGGACAAACTGTGGACATTTTTAAAAATATCAACTGTGGACAAACTGTGGACATTTTTAAAAATATCAACTGTGGACAAACTGTGGACATTTTTGAAAAATATCAACTGTGGACAAACTGTGGACATTTTTAAAAATATCAACTGTGGACAAACTGTGGACATTTTTAAAAATATCAACTGTGGACAAACTGTGGACATTTTTAAAATATCAACTGTGGACAAACTGTGGACATTTTTAAAAATATCAACTGTGGACAAACTGTGGACATTTTTAAAAATATCAACTGTGGACAAACTGTGGACATTTTTAAAATATCAACTGTGGACAAACTGTGGACATTTTTAAAAATATCAACTGTGGACAAACTGTGGACATTTTTAAAAATATCAACTGTGGACAAACTGTGGACATTTTTAAAATATCAACTGTGGACAAACTGTGGACATTTTTAAAAATATCAACTGTGGACAAACTGTGGACATTTTTAAAAATATCAACTGTGGACAAACTGTGGACATTTTTAAAAATATCAACTGTGGACAAACTGTGGACATTTTTAAAAATATCAACTGTGGACAAACTGTGGACATTTTTAAAAATATCAACTGTGGACAAACTGTGGACATTTTTTAAAATATCAACTGTGGACAAACTGTGGACATTTTTAAAAATATCAACTGTGGACAAACTGTGGACATTTTTAAAAATATCAACTGTGGACAAACTGTGGACATTTTTAAAAATATCAACTGTGGACAAACTGTGGACATTTTTAAAAATATCAACTGTGGACAAACTGTGGACATTTTTAAAATATCAACTGTGGACAAACTGTGGACATTTTTAAAAATATCAACTGTGGACAAACTGTGGACATTTTTTAAAAATATCAACTGTGGACAAACTGTGGACATTTTTAAAAATATCAACTGTGGACAAACTGTGGACATTTTTGAAAATATCAACTGTGGACAAACTGTGGACATTTTTAAAATATCAACTGTGGACAAACTGTGGACATTTTTAAAAATATCAACTGTGGACAAACTGTGGACATTTTTGAAAATATCAACTGTGGACAAACTGTGGACATTTTTAAAATATCAACTGTGGACAAACTGTGGACATTTTTAAAAATATCAACTGTGGACAAACTGTGGACATTTTTAAAAATATCAACTGTGGACAAACTGTGGACATTTTTAAAAATATCAACTGTGGACAAACTGTGGACATTTTTGAAAGATATCAACTGTGGACAAACTGTGGACATTTTTAGAAATATCAACTGTGGACAAACTGTGGACATTTTTAAAATATCAACTGTGGACAAACTGTGGACATTTTTAAAAATATCAACTGTGGACAAACTGTGGACATTTTTAAAATATCAACTGTGGACAAACTGTGGACATTTTTGAAAATATCAACTGTGGACAAACTGTGGACATTTTTAAAATATCAACTGTGGACAAACTGTGGACATTTTTGAAAATATCAACTGTGGACAAACTGTGGACATTTTTAAAATATCAACTGTGGACAAACTGTGGACTTTTATTAAAATATCAACTGTGGACAAACTGTGGACATTTTTAAAAATATCAACTGTGGACAAACTGTGGACATTTTTAAAATATCAACTGTGGACAAACTGTGGACATTTTTAAAATATCAACTGTGGACAAACTGTGGACATTTTTAAAATATCAACTGTGGACAAACTGTGGACATTTTTAAAATATCAACTGTGGACAAACTGTGGACATTTTTTAAAATATCAACTGTGGACAAACTGTGGACATTTTTAAAAATATCAACTGTGGACAAACTGTGGACATTTTTGAAAATATCAACTGTGGACAAACTGTGGACATTTTTAAAAATATCAACTGTGGACAAACTGTGGACATTTTTGAAAATATCAACTGTGGACAAACTGTGGACATTTTTAAAATATCAACTGTGGACAAACTGTGGACATTTTTGAAAATATCAACTGTGGACAAACTGTGGACATTTTTAAAAATATCAACTGTGGACAAACTGTGGACATTTTTAAAATATCAACTGTGGACAAACTGTGGACATTTTTAAAAATATCAACTGTGGACAAACTGTGGACATTTTTAAAATATCAACTGTGGACAAACTGTGGACATTTTTGAAAATATCAACTGTGGACAAACTGTGGACATTTTTAAAATATCAACTGTGGACAAACTGTGGACATTTTTAAAATATCAACTGTGGACAAACTGTGGACATTTTTAAAAATATCAACTGTGGACAAACTGTGGACATTTTTAAAAATATCAACTGTGGACAAACTGTGGACATTTTTGAAAATATCAACTGTGGACAAACTGTGGACATTTTTGAAAATATCAACTGTGGACAAACTGTGGACATTTTTAAAAATATCAACTGTGGACAAACTGTGGACATTTTTTAAAATATCAACTGTGGACAAACTGTGGACATTTTTAAAAATATCAACTGTGGACAAACTGTGGACATTTTTGAAAATATCAACTGTGGACAAACTGTGGACATTTTTAAAAATATCAACTGTGGACAAACTGTGGACATTTTTAAAATATCAACTGTGGACAAACTGTGGACATTTTTGAAAATATCAACTGTGGACAAACTGTGGACATTTTTAAAAATATCAACTGTGGACAAACTGTGGACATTTTTGAAAATATCAACTGTGGACAAACTGTGGACATTTTTAAAAATATCAACTGTGGACAAACTGTGGACATTTTTGAAAATATCAACTGTGGACAAACTGTGGACATTTTTAAAAATATCAACTGTGGACAAACTGTGGACATTTTTAAAAATATCAACTGTGGACAAACTGTGGACATTTTTGAAAATATCAACTGTGGACAAACTGTGGACATTTTTGAAAATATCAACTGTGGACAAACTGTGGACATTTTTGAAAATATCAACTGTGGACAAACTGTGGACATTTTTAAAAATATCAACTGTGGACAAACTGTGGACATTTTTAAAAATATCAACTGTGGACAAACTGTGGACATTTTTAAAAATATCAACTGTGGACAAACTGTGGACATTTTTAAAAATATCAACTGTGGACAAACTGTGGACATTTTTAAAAATATCAACTGTGGACAAACTGTGGACATTTTTAAAAATATCAACTGTGGACAAACTGTGGACATTTTTTAAAATATCAACTGTGGACAAACTGTGGACATTTTTAAAAATATCAACTGTGGACAAACTGTGGACATTTTTGAAAATATCAACTGTGGACAAACTGTGGACATTTTTAAAATATCAACTGTGGACAAACTGTGGACATTTTTAAAAATATCAACTGTGGACAAACTGTGGACATTTTTAAAAATATCAACTGTGGACAAACTGTGGACATTTTTAAAAATATCAACTGTGGACAAACTGTGGACATTTTTGAAAATATCAACTGTGGACAAACTGTGGACATTTTTAAAAATATCAACTGTGGACAAACTGTGGACATTTTTAAAAATATCAACTGTGGACAAACTGTGGACATTTTTTGAAAATATCAACTGTGGACAAACTGTGGACATTTTTAAAAATATCAACTGTGGACAAACTGTGGACATTTTTGAAAATATCAACTGTGGACAAACTGTGGACATTTTTGAAAATATCAACTGTGGACAAACTGTGGACATTTTTAAAATATCAACTGTGGACAAACTGTGGACATTTTTAAAATATCAACTGTGGACAAACTGTGGACATTTTTAAAAATATCAACTGTGGACAAACTGTGGACATTTTTAAAAATATCAACTGTGGACAAACTGTGGACATTTTTGAAAATATCAACTGTGGACAAACTGTGGACATTTTTAAAAATATCAACTGTGGACAAACTGTGGACATTTTTGAAAATATCAACTGTGGACAAACTGTGGACATTTTTAAAAATATCAACTGTGGACAAACTGTGGACATTTTTAAAATATCAACTGTGGACAAACTGTGGACATTTTTGAAAAATATCAACTGTGGACAAACTGTGGACATTTTTAAAAATATCAACTGTGGACAAACTGTGGACATTTTTGAAAATATCAACTGTGGACAAACTGTGGACATTTTTAAAATATCAACTGTGGACAAACTGTGGACATTTTTAAAAATATCAACTGTGGACAAACTGTGGACTTTTTTAAAATATCAACTGTGGACAAACTGTGGACATTTTTAAAAATATCAACTGTGGACAAACTGTGGACATTTTTGAAAATATCAACTGTGGACAAACTGTGGACATTTTTAAAAATATCAACTGTGGACAAACTGTGGACATTTTTAAAAAATATCAACTGTGGACAAACTGTGGACATTTTTAAAATATCAACTGTGGACAAACTGTGGACATTTTTAAAATATCAACTGTGGACAAACTGTGGACATTTTTGAAAATATCAACTGTGGACAAACTGTGGACATTTTTAAAAATATCAACTGTGGACAAACTGTGGACATTTTTAAAAATATCAACTGTGGACAAACTGTGGACATTTTTAAAATATCAACTGTGGACAAACTGTGGACATTTATTGAAAATATCAACTGTGGACAAACTGTGGACATTTTTAAAAATATCAACTGTGGACAAACTGTGGACATTTTTAAAATATCAACTGTGGACAAACTGTGGACATTTTTGAAAATATCAACTGTGGACAAACTGTGGACATTTTTAAAAATATCAACTGTGGACAAACTGTGGACATTTTTAAAATATCAACTGTGGACAAACTGTGGACATTTTTAAAAATATCAACTGTGGACAAACTGTGGACATTTTTAAAATATCAACTGTGGACAAACTGTGGACATTTTTAAAAATATCAACTGTGGACAAACTGTGGACATTTTTGAAGAATATCAACTGTGGACAAACTGTGGACATTTTTAAAAATATCAACTGTGGACAAACTGTGGACATTTTTAAAAATATCAACTGTGGACAAACTGTGGACATTTTTAAAAATATCAACTGTGGACAAACTGTGGACATTTTTAAAATATCAACTGTGGACAAACTGTGGACATTTTTAAAAATATCAACTGTGGACAAACTGTGGACATTTTTTAAAAATATCAACTGTGGACAAACTGTGGACATTTTTAAAAATATCAACTGTGGACAAACTGTGGACATTTTTAAAAATATCAACTGTGGACAAACTGTGGACATTTTTGAAAATATCAACTGTGGACAAACTGTGGACATTTTTAAAATATCAACTGTGGACAAACTGTGGACATTTTTGAAAAATATCAACTGTGGACAAACTGTGGACATTTTTAAAAATATCAACTGTGGACAAACTGTGGACATTTTTAAAATATCAACTGTGGACAAACTGTGGACATTTTTGAAAATATCAACTGTGGACAAACTGTGGACATTTTTGAAAATATCAACTGTGGACAAACTGTGGACATTTTGAAAATATCAACTGTGGACAAACTGTGGACATTTTTAAAAAATATCAACTGTGGACAAACTGTGGACATTTTTAAAAATATCAACTGTGGACAAACTGTGGACATTTTTAAAATATCAACTGTGGACAAACTGTGGACATTTTTGAAAATATCAACTGTGGACAAACTGTGGACATTTTTGAAAATATCAACTGTGGGACAAACTGTGGACATTTTTAAAAATATCAACTGTGGACAAACTGTGGACATTTTTAAAATATCAACTGTGGACAAACTGTGGACATTTTTTAAAAATATCAACTGTGGACAAACTGTGGACATTTTTAAAAATATCAACTGTGGACAAACTGTGGACATTTTTGAAAATATCAACTGTGGACAAACTGTGGACATTTTTAAAATATCAACTGTGGACAAACTGTGGACCTTTTTAAAATATCAACTGTGGACAAATAGTGGACATTTATTAAAATATCAACTGTGGAAACTGTGGACATTTTTGAAGATATCAACTGTGGATAAACTGTGGACATTTAATAAAAATATCAAACTGTGGACAAACTGTGGACATTTATAAAAATATCAACTGTGGACAAACTGTGGACATTTATTGAGGATATAAACTGTGGACAAACTGTGGACATTTATTAAAATATAAACTGTGGACAACTGTGGACATTTTTAAAATATCAACTGTGGACAAACTGTGGACATTTTTAAAATATAAACTGTGGACAAACTGTGGATATTTTTAAAAATATAAACTGTGGACAAACTGTGGACATTTATTAAAATATAAACTGTGGACAAACTGTGGACATTTTTAAAAATATCAACTGTGGACAAACTGTGGACATTTTTAAAAATATAAACTGTGGACAAACTGTGGACATTTTTAAAAATATAAACTGTGGACAAACTGTGGAAATTTTTGAAAATATAAACTGTGGACAAACTGTGGACTTTTTAAAAATATTAACTGTGGACAAACTGTGGACATTTTTAAAATATAAACTGTGGACAAACTGTGGAAATTTTTAAAATATAAAAACTGTGGACAAACTGAGGACAATTTTTAAAATATAAACTGTGGACAAACTGTGGACATTTTTTTAAAATATAAACTGTGGACAAACTGTGGACATTTTTAAAATATAAACTGTGGACAAACTGTGGACATTTTTAAAATATAAACTGTGGACAAACTGTGGACATTTTTAAAATATGAACTGTGGACAAACTGTGGACATTTATTAAAATATAAACTGTGGACAAACTGTGAACTTTTTTGAAAATATAAACTGTGGATAAACTGTGGACATTTTTGAAAATATGAACTGTGGACAAACTGTGGACATTTTTAAATATATAAACTGTGGACAAACTGTGGACATTTTTGAAAATATAAACTGTGGACAAACTGTGGACATTTTTAAAAATATAAACTGTGGACAAACTGTGAACTTTTATTAAAATATAAACTGTGGATAAACTGTGGACATTTTTAAAAATATGAACTGTGGACAAACTCTGGACATTTTTTAAAATATAAACTGTGGACAAACTGTGGACATTTTTAAAATATAAACTGTGGACAAACTGTGGACATTTTTAAAAATATAAACTGTGGACAAACTGTGGACATTTTTGAAAATATAAACTGTGGACAAACTGTGGACATTTATTAAAAATATAAACTGTGGACAAACTGTGGACTTTTTGGAAAATATAAACTGTGGACAAACTGTGGACATTTTTTAAAATATAAACTGTGGACAAACTGTGACTTTTTTTAAAATATAAACTGTGGACAAACTGTGGACATTTTTAAAAATATCAACTGTGGACAAACTGTGGACATTTATTAAAATATAAACTGTGGACAAACTGTGGATATTTTTAAAAATATGGAACTGTGGACAAACTGTGGACATTTTGGAAAATATAAACTGTGGACAAACTGTGGACTTTATTGAAAATATAAACTGTGGACAAACTGTGGACATTTTTGAAAATATGAACTGTGGACAAACTGTGGACATTTTGGAAGATATAAAACTGTGGACAACTGTGGAAATTTTTAAATATATAAACTGTGGACAAACTGTGGACATTTTTGAAGATATAAACTGTGGACAAACTGTGAACATTTATAAATATATAAACTGTGGACAAACTGTGGACATTTTTGAGGATATAAACTGTGGACAAACGGTGGACATTTATAAAAATATAAACTGTGGACAAACTGTGGACATTTATTAAGATACAAACTGTGGACAAACTGTGGACATTTTATAAAAATATAAACTGTGGATAAAGTGTGGACATTTTTGAGGATATCAACTGTGGACAAACTGTGGACATTTTAGAAATATGAACTGTGGACAAACTGTGGACATTTTTTAAGATATAAACTGGGGACAAACTGTGGACATTTGGGAAAATATAAACTGTGGACAAAACTGTGGACATTTATTAAAATATAAACTGTGGAAACGGGAAAACTGTGGACATTTTTGAGGTTTTGAACTGTGGACAAACTGTGGACATTTTTAAATATATAAACTGTGGACAAACTGTGGACATTTTTGAGGATATAAACTGCGGACAAAGGACTTAGTATATAACTGTGGACATTTTTAAAAATATAAACTGTGGACAAACTGTGGATATTTTTGAGGATATCAACTGTGGACAAACTGTGGACTTTTTATAGAAATATAAACTGTGGACAAACTGTGGACATTTTTGAAAATATCAACTGTGGACAAACTGTGGACATTTATAAAAATATAAACTGTGGACAAACTGTGGACATTTTTTAAGATATAAACTGTGGACAAACTGTGGACATTTTTAAATATATAAACTGTGGACAAACTGTGGACATTTTTGAGGATATAAACTGTGGACAAACTGTGGACATTTTTGAGGATATCAACTATGGACAAACTGTGGATATTTTTTAAAATATCAACTGTGGACAAACTGTGGACATTTTTGAAGATATAAACTGTAGACAAACTATGAACATTATTAAAATATAAACTGTGGACAAACTGTGGACATTTTTGAGTTTATCAACTATGGACAAACTGTGGACATTTATAAAAATATAAACTGTGGACAAACTGTGGACATTTTAAAGGATATAAACTGTGGACAAACTGTGGACATTTATTAAAATATCAACTGTGGACAAACTATGGACATTTCTTAAAAATATAAACTGTGGACAAACTGTGGACATTTTTGAGGATATCAACTATGGACAAACTGTGGAAATTTTTAAGATATAAAACTGTGGACAAACTGTGGACATTTTTGAGGTATATCAACTGTGGACAAACTGTGGACATTTTAGAAGATATCAACTGTGGACAAACTGTGGACATTTTTAAAAAATATAAACTGTGGACAAACTGTGAACTTTTAATAAGATATAAACTGTGGACAAACTGTGGACATTTTTGAGAAATATGAACTGTGGACAAACTGTGGACATTTTTTAAGATATAAACTGTGGACAAACTGTGGACATTTTTGAGCATATCAACTGTGGACAAAAAAACTGTGGACATAATTATAAAAATATAAACTGTGGATAAACTGTGGACATTTTAAAAGATATAAACTGTGGACAACCTGTGGACATTTTTTGAGGATATAAACTGTGGACAAACTGTGGACATTTTTGAGGATATAAACTGTGGACAAACTGTGGACATTTTTAAAATATAAACTGTGGACAAACTGTGGACATTTTTGAAGATATCAACTGTGGAGAAACTGTGGACATTTTTGAGGATATCAACTGTGGACAAACTGTGGAAATTTTTGAGGATATCAACTGTAGATAAACTGTGGACATTATTAAAAATATAAACTGTGGACAAACTGTGGACATTTTTGAGGATATAAACTGTGGACAAACTGTGGACATTTTTAGAGTGATATAAACTGTGGACAAAACTGTGATAATTTTTAGAAATATGAACTGTGGACAAACTGTGGACATTTAGGAAAATATAAACTGTGGGACAAACTGTGGACATTTATAAAAATATAAACTGTGGACAAACTGTGGACATTTTGGAGGATATAAACTGTGGACAAACTGTGAACATTATTAAAATATAAACTGTGGATAAACTATGGACATTTTTGAGAATATAAACTGTGGACAAACTGTGAACATTTTTAAAAATATAAACTGTGGACAAACTGTGAACATTTTTTAAGATATAAAACTGTGGACAACCTGTGGACATTTTTAAAAATATAAACTGTGGACAAACTGTGGACATTTTTTAAGATATAAACTGTGGACAAACTGTGAACATTTTTGGAAGATATAAACTGTGGACAAACTGTGGACATTTTTAAAAATATGAACTGTGGACAAACTGTGGACATTTATTAAAATATAAACTGTGGACAAACTGTGGACATTTTTGAAGATATAAACTGTGGACAAACTGTGGACATTTTTTAAAATATAAACTGTGGACAAACTGTGGACATTTTTAAAATATAAACTGTGGACAAACTGTGGACATTTTTGAGGATATAAACTGTGGACAAACTGTGGACATTTTTTAGAATATAAACTGTGGACAAACTGTGGACATTTTTAAAAATATAAACTGTGGACAAACTGTGGACATTTTTGAGGATATCAACTGTGGACAAACTATGGACATTTTTAGAAATATCAACTGTGGACAAACTGTGGACATTTTTGAGTATATCATTTGTGGACAAACTGTGGACATTTAAGAAATATCAACTGTGGATTAAACTGTGGACATTTCTTTGTGAAATATCAACTGTGGACAAACTGTGGACATTTTTTGAAAAATATGAACTGTGGACAAACTGCGGACATTTTTAGAGGATATCAACTGTGGACAAACTAAAGACATTTTTAGAAATATGAACTGTGGACAAAGTGTGGACATTTTTGAGGATATCAACTGTGGACAAACTGTGGACATTTTTTGAGAAATATCAACTGTGGACAACTGTGGACATTTTTTAGAAATATCAACTAAAGACAAACTGTGGACATTTTTAAAAATATGAACTGTGGACAAACTGTGGACATTTTTTGAGGATATCAACTTTTGGACAAACTGTGGACATTTTTAGAAATATCAACTGTGGACAAAGTGTGGACATTTTAGAGATATCAACTGTGGACAAACTGTGGACATTTTTAGAAATATGAACTGTGGACAAACTGTGGACATTTTTGAGGATATCAACTGTGGACAAACTGTGGACATTTTTGAGGATATCAACTGTGTACAAACTGTGGACATTTAAGATAGTATCAACTGTGGACAAACTGTGGACTTTTTGGAGGATATCAAATCGTGGACAAACTGTGGACATTTTTAGAAATATCAACTGTGGACTAACTGTGGACATTTTTGGAGGATATCAACTGTGGACAAACTGTGGACATTTTTAGAAATATCAACTGTGGACAAACTGTGGACATTTTTGAGGATATCAACTGTGGACAAACTGTGGACATTTTAGAAACAACTGTGGACCACCGCATTACTTTTGAGGATATCAACTGGGGACAAACTGTGGACATTTTTAGAAATATCAACTGTGGACAAACTGTGGACATTTTTGAGGATATCAACTGTGGACAAACTGTGGACATTTATTAAAAATATCAAATCAGGATTAAACTGTGGACATTTTTAAAAATATCAACTGTGGATAACCAGGGGACATTTTTAAAAATATCAACTGTGGACAAACTGTGGACATTTTTGAGGATATCAACTGTGGACAAACTGTGGACATTTTTGAGGATATCAACTGTGGACAAACTGTGGACATTTTTAGAAATATGAACTGTGGACAAAACTGTGGACATTTTTAGAAATATCAACTGTGGACAAACTGTGGACATTTTTGAGGGATATCAACTGTGGACAAACTGTGGACATTTTTGAGGATATCAACTGTGGACAAACTGTGGACATTTTTAGAAATATCAACTGTGGACAAACTGTGGACATTTTTGAGGATATCAACTGTGTGGACAAACTGTGGACATTTTTGAGCATATCAACTGTGGACAAACTGTGGACATTTTGGAGGATATCAACTGTGGACAAACTGTGGACATTTTAGAGGATATCAACTGTGGACAAACTGTGGACATTTTTAGAAATATGAACTGTGGACAAACTGTGGACATTTTTGAGGATATCAACTGTGGACAAACTGTGGACATTTTTGAGGATATCAACTGTGGACAAACTGTGGACATTTTTTAGATATATCAACTGTGGACAAACTGTGGACATTTTTAGAAATATCAACTGTGGACAAACTGTGGACATTTTGGAGGATATCAACTGTGGACAAACTGTGGACATTTTTAGAAATATCAACTGTGGACAAACTCGTGGACATTTTTGAGGATATCAACTGGGGACAAACTGTGGACATTTTTGAGGATATCAACTGTGGACAAACTGTGGACATTTTTAGATATATCAACTGTGGACAAACTGTGGACATTTTAAGAAATATCAACTGTGGACAAACTGTGGACATTTTGAGGATATCTTTTAACTGTGGACAAACTGTAGATATTTTTAGAAATATCAACTGTGGACAAACTGTGGACATTTTTGAGGATATCAACTGTGGACAAACTGTGGACATTTTTGAGGATATCAACTGTGGACAAACTGTGGACATTTTTAGATATATCAATCCGTGGACAAACTGTGGACATTTTTAGAAATATCAACTGTGGACAAACTGTGGACATTTTTGAGGATATCAACTGTGGACAAACTGTGGACATTTTTAGAAATATCAACTGTGGACAAACTGTGGACATTTTTGAGGATATCAACTGTGGACAAACTGTGGACATTTTTAGAAATATCAACTGTGGACTAACTGTGGACATTTTTGAGGATATCAACTGTGGACAAACTGTGGACATTTTTAGAAATATCAACTGTGGACAAACTGTGGACATTTTTGGAAGGATATCTCTCAACTGTGGACAAACTGTGGACATTTTCTGAGGATATCAACTGTGGACAAACTGTGGACATTTTTAGAAATATGAACTGTGGACAAACTGTGGACATTTTTAGAAATATCAACTGTGGACAAACTGTGGACATTTTTGAGGATATCAACTGTGGACAAACTGTGGACATTTTTGAGGATATCAACTGTGGACAAACTGTGGACATTTTTAGAAATATCAACTGTGGACAAACTGTGGACATTTTTGAGGATATCAACTGTGGACAAACTGTGGACATTTTTGAGCATATCAACTGGGTGGACAAACTGTGGACATTTTGGAGGATATCAACTGTGGACAAACTGTGGACATTTTTAGAAATATGAACTGTGGACAAACTGTGGACATTTTTGAGGATATCAACTTAAAAAAGTGGACATTTTGAGGATATCAACTGTGGGACAAAACTGTGGACATTTTGGAGGATATCAACTGTGGACAAACTGTGGACATTTTTAGAAATATCAACTGTGGACAAACTGTGGACATTTTGGAGGATATCAACTGTGGACAAACTGTGGACATTTTTAGAAATATGAACTGTGGACAAACTGTGGACATTTTTAGAAATATCAACTGTGGACAAACTGTGGACATTTTTGAGGATTTTTTTTTTTATCAACTCGTGGACAAACCGTGGACATTTTTGAGGATATCAACTGTGGACAAACTGTGGACATTTTTTAGAAATATCAACTGTGGATCAAACTGTGGACAAACTGTGGACATTTTGGAGGATATCAACTGTGGACAAACTGTGGACATTTTTAGAAATATCAACTGTGGACAAACTGTGGACATTTTGAGGATATCAACTCTGGACAAACTCTGGACATTTTTAGAAATATCAACTGTGGACAAACTGTGGACAAACTGTGGACATTTTGGAGGATATCAACTGTGGACAAACTGTGGACATTTATTAAAATATCAACTGCGGACAAACTGTGGACATTTATTAAAAATATCAACTGTGGACAACCAGGGGACATTTATTAAAATATCAACTGCGGACAAACTGTGGACATTTATTAAAAATATCAACTGTGGACAAACTAAGACATTTATTAAAATATCAATCGTGGACAAACTGTGGACATTTTTAAAAATATCAACTGTGGACAAACTGTGGACATTTTTGAAAATATCAACTGTGGACAAACCGTGGACATTTATTAAAATATCAACTGTGGACAAACTGTGGACATTTATTAAAATATCAACTGCGGACAAACTGTGGACATTTATTAAAATATCAACTGTGGACAAACTGTGGACATTTATTAAAAATATCAACTGTGGACAAACTGTGTGGACATTTTTAAAAATATCAACTGTGGATAAACTGTGGACATTTTTTAGGAAAATATCAACTGTGGACAAACTGTGGACATTTTTTAAAATATCAACTGTGGACAAACTGTAATATTTTTGAGGATATCAACTGTGGACAAACTGTGGACATTTATTAAAATATCAACTGTGGACAAACTGTGGACATTTTTAAAAATATCAACTGTGGACAAACTGTGGACTTTTTAAAGATATCGACTGTGGACAAACTGTGGACATTTATTAAAATATCAACTGTAGACAAACTGTATACTTTTTTAAAAATATCGACTGTGGACAAACTCCGTGGACTTTTATAAAAATATCGACTGTGGACAAATTGTGGACATTTTTAAAAATATCGATCTGTGGATCAATCTGTGGACATTTTTAAAAATATCAACTGTGGACAAACTGTGGACATTTTTAAAATATCAACTGTGGACAAACTGTGGACATTTTTGAAAATATCAACTGTGGACAAACTGTGGACATTTTTGAAAATATCAACTGTGGACAAACTGTGGACATTTTTAAAAATATCAACTGTGGACAAACTGTGGACATTTTTAAAAATATCAACTGTGGACAAACTGTGGACATTTTTAAAAATATCAACTGTGGACAAACTGTGGACATTTTTAAGAAAATATCAACTGTGGACAAACTGTGGACATTTTTAAAATATCAACTGTGAAACTGTGGACATTTTTGAAAATATCAACTGTGGACAAACTGTGGACATTTTTAAAATATCAACTGTGGACAAACTGTGGACATTTTTGAAAATATCAACTGTGGACAAACTGTGGACATTTTTGAAAATATCAACTGTGGGACAAACTGTGGACATTTTTAAAAATATCAACTGTGGACAAACTGTGGACATTTTTAAAAATATCAACTGTGGACAAACTGTGGACATTTTTAAAAATATCAACTGTGGACAAACTGTGGACATTTTTAAAAATATCAACTGTGGACAAACTGTGGACATTTTTAAAAATATCAACTGTGGACAAACTGTGGACATTTTTGGAAAATATCAACTGTGGACAAACTGTGACATTTTTAAAATACTGTGGACAAACTGTGGACATTTTTAAAAATAACAACTGTGGACAACTGTAGACATTTTTAAAAATATCAACTGTGGACAAACTGTGGACATTTTTAAAATATCAACTGTGGACAAACTGTGGACATTTTTGAAAATATCAACTGTGGACAAACTGTGGACATTTTTAAAATATCAACTGTGGACAAACTGTGGACATTTTTAAAATATCAACTGTGGACAAACTGTGGACATTTTTAAAAATATCAACTGTGGACAAACTGTGGACATTTTCTAAAATATCAACTGTGGACAAACTGTGGACATTTTTGAAAATATCAACTGTGGACAAACTGTGACATTTTTGAAAATATCAACTGTGGACAAACTGTGGACATTTTTAAAAATATCAACTGTGGACAAACTGTGGACATTTTTGAAAATATCAACTGTGGACAAACTGTGGACATTTTTGAAAATATCAACTGTGGACAAACTGTGGACATTTTTGAAAATATCAACTGTGGACAAACTGTGGACATTTTTAAAAATATCAACTGTGGACAAACTGTGGACAATCTTAAAATATCAACTGTGGACAAAATATATTAGAAATATCAACTGTGGACAAACTGTGGACATTTTTAAAAATATCAACTGTGGACAAACTGTGGACATTTTTTAAAATATCAACTGTGGACAAACTGTGGACATTTTTAAAAATATCAACTGTGGACAAACTGTGGACTTTTTTGAAGATATCAACTGTGGACAAACTGTGGACATTTTTTAAAATATCAACTGTGGACAAACTGTGGACATTTTTAAAAATATCAACTGTGGACAAACTGTGGACATTTTTAAAATATCAACTGTGGACAAACTGTGGACATTTTTGAAATATCAAACTGTGGACTAAACTGTGGACATTTTTGAAAATATCAACTGTGGATAACTGTCAAACTGTGGACATTTTTAAAAATATCAACTGTGGACAAACTGTGGACATTTTTAAAAATATCAACTGTGGACAAACTGTGGACATTTTTGAAAATATCAACTGTGGACAAACTGTGGACATTTTTAAAATATCAACTGTGGACAAACTGTGGACTTTTTGAAAATATCAACTGTGGACAAACTGTGGACATTTTTAAAAATATCAACTGTGGACAAACTGTGGACATTTTTAAAAATATCAACTGTGGACAAACTGTGGACATTTTTGAAATATCAACTGTGGACAAACTGTGGACATTTTTAAAATATCAACTGTGGACAAACTGTGGACATTTTTAAAAATATCAACTGTGGACAAACTGTGGACATTTTTAAAAATATCAACTGTGGACAAACTGTGGACATTTTTGAAAATATCAACTGTGGACAAACTGTGGACATTTTTGAAAATATCAACTGTGGACAAACTGTGGACATTTTTGAAAATATCAACTGTGGACAAACTGTGGACATTTTTAAAATATCAACTGTGGACAAACTGTGGACATTTTTGAAAATATCAACTGTGGACAAACTGTGGACATTTTTAAAAATATCAACTGTGGACAAACTGTGGACATTTTTAAAATATCAACTGTGGACAAACTGTGGACATTTTTTGAAAATAATATCAACTGTGGACAAATCTGCTGGACATTTTTAAAAATATCAACTGTGGACAAACTGTGGACATTTTTGAAGAATATCAACTGTGGACAAACTGTGGACATTTTTGGAAAATATCAACTGTGGACAAACTGTGGACATTTTTGAAAATATCAACTGTGGACAAACTGTGGACATTTTTGAAAATATCAACTGTGGACAAACTGTGGAAAATATCAAACTGTGGACAAACTGTGGACATTTTTGAAAATATCAACTGTGGACAAACTGTGGACATTTTTAAAATATCAACTGTGGACAAACTGTGGACATTTTTGAAAATATCAACTGTGGACAAACTGTGGACATTTTTGAAAATATCAACTGTGGACAAACTGTGGACATTTTTAAAATATCAACTGTGGACAAACTGTGGACATTTTTGAAAATATCAACTGTGGACAAACTGTGGACATTTTTGAAAATATCAACTGTGGACAAACTGTGGACATTTTTGAAAATATCAACTGTGGACAAACTGTGGACATTTTTGGAAAATATCAACTGTGGACAAACTGTGGACATTTTTAAAATATCAACTGTGGACAAACTGTGGACATTTTTGAAAATATCAACTGTGGACAAACTGTGGACATTTTTAAAATATCAACTGTGGACAAACTGTGGACATTTTTGAAAATATCAACTGTGGACAAACTGTGGACATTTTTAAAATATCAACTGTGGACAAACTGTGGACATTTTTAAAAATATCAACTGTGGACAAACTGTGGACATTTTTGAAAATATCAACTGTGGACAAACTGTGGACATTTTTAAAATATCAACTGTGGACAAACTGTGGACATTTTTGAAAATATCAACTGTGGACAAACTGTGGACATTTTTAAAATATCAACTGTGGACAAACTGTGGACATTTTTGAAAATATCAACTGTGGACAAACTGTGGACATTTTTGAAAATATCAACTGTGGACAAACTGTGGACATTTTTAAAAATATCAACTGTGGACAAACTGTGGACATTTTTGAAAATATCAACTGTGGACAAACTGTGGACATTTTTAAAATATCAACTGTGGACAAACTGTGGACATTTTTGAAAATATCAACTGTGGACAAACTGTGGACATTTTTAAAATATCAACTGTGGACAAACTGTGGACATTTTTAAAATATCAACTGTGGACAATATGTGACATTTTTGAAAATATCAACTGTGGACAAACTGTGGACATTTTTGAAAATATCAACTGTGGACAAACTGTGGACATTTTTAAAATATCAACTGTGGACAAACTGTGGACATTTTTGAAAATATCAACTGTGGACAAACTGTGGACATTTTTAAAATATCAACTGTGGACAAACTGTGGACATTTTTAAAATATCAACTGTGGACAAACTGTGGACTTTTTGAAAATATCCTGTGGACAAACTTTTTTAAAAATATCAACTGTGGACAAACTGTGGACATTTTTGAAAATATCAACTGTGGACAAACTGTGGACATTTTTGAAAATATCAACTGTGGACAAACTGTGGACATTTTTAAAGATATCAACTGTGGACAAACTGTGGACTTTTTTTAAAAATATCAACTGTGGACAAACTGTGGACATTTTTAAAATATCAACTGTGGACAAACTGTGGACATTTTGAAAATATCAACTGTGGACAAACTGTGGACATTTTTGAAAATATCAACTGTGGACAAACTGTGGACATTTATGAAAATATCAACTGTGGACAAACTGTGGACATTTATAAAAATATCGACTGTGGACAAACTGTGGACATTTTTAAAAATATCAACTGTGGACAAACTGTGGACTTTTTAAAAATATCGACTGTGGACAAACTGTGGACATTTTTAAAAAATATCGACTGTGGACAAACTGTGGACTTTTTAAAAATATCGACTGTGGACAAACTGTGGACATTTTTGAAAATATCAACTGTGGACAAACTGTGGACTTTTATTAAAATATCAACTGTGGACAAACTGTGGACATTTTAAAAAATATCGACTGTGGACAAACTGTGGACATTTTAAAAATATCGACTGTGGACAAACTGTGGACATTTTTAAAATATCAACTGTGGACAAACTGTGGACATTTTTAAAATATCAACTGTGGACAAACTGTGGACATTTTTAAAAATATCAACTGTGGACAAACTGTGGACATTTTTAAAATATATCGACTGTGGACAAACTGTTTTTGGACAAATTTTTAAAAATATCAACTGTGGACAAACTGTGGACATTTTTGAAAATATCAACTGTGGACAAACTGTGGACAATTTTTGAAAATATCAACTGTGGACAAACTGTGGACATTTATTAAAAAATATCAACTGTGGACAAACTGTGGACATTTTTAAAAATATCAACTGTGGACAAACTGTGGACATTTTTGAAAATATCAACTGTGGACAAACTGTGGACATTTTTAAAAATATCAACTGTGGACAAACTGTGAACTTTTTTGAAAATATCAACTGTGGACAAACTGTGGACATTTTTAAAAATATCAACTGTGGACAAACTGTGGACATTTTTGAAGATATCAACTGTGGACAAACTGTGGACATTTTTAAAAATATCAACTGTGGACAAACTGTGGACATTTTTGAAAATATCAACTGTGGACAAACTGTGGACATTTTTAAAATATCAACTGTGGACAAACTGTGGACATTTTAAAAAATATCAACTGTGGACAAACTGTGGACATTTTTAAAAATATCAACTGTGGACAAACTGTGGACATTTTTGGAAAATATCAACTGTGGACAAACTGTGGACATTTTTAAAATATCAACTGTGGATAAACTGTGGACATTTTTAAAAATATCAACTGTGGACAAACTGTGGACATTTTTAAAAATATCAACTGTGGACAAACTGTGGACATTTTTAAAAATATCAACTGTGGACAAACTGTGGACATTTTTAAAATATCAACTGTGGACAAACTGTGAACATTTTTAAAAATATCAACTGTGGACAAACTGTGGACATTTTTAAAATATCAACTGTGGACAAACTGTGGACATTTTTAAAAATATCAACTGTGGACAAACTGTGGACATTTTTGAGATATCAACTGTGGACAAACTGTGGACATTTTTAAAATATCAACTGTGGACAAACTGTGGACATTTTTAAAAATATCAACTGTGGACAAACTGTGGACATTTTTGAAATATCAACTGTGGACAAACTGTGGACATTTTTGAGGATATCAACTGTGGACAAACTGTGGACATTTTTAAAATATCAACTGTGGACAAATTGTGGGACTTTTTTAAAAATATCAACTGTGGACAAACTGTGGACATTTTTGAGAATATCAACTGTGGACAAACTGTGGACATTTTTGAGGATATCAACTGTGGACAAACTGTGGACCTTTATTAAAATATCAACTGTGGATTAAATCTGTGGACATTTTTAAAAATATCAACTGTGGACAAACTGTGGACATTTTTAAAAATATCAACTGTGGACAACTGTGGACATTTTTAAAAATATCAACTGTGGACAAACTGTGGACATTTTTAAAAATATCAACTGTGGACAAACTGTGGACATTTTTGAGATATCAACTGTGGACAAACTGTGGACATTTTTAAAAATATCAACTGTGGATTAAATGGGGTGACATTTTTAAAAATATCAACTGTGGACAACCTGTGGACATTTTTGAAATATCAACTGTGGACAAACTGTGGACATTTTTCAGGATATCAACTGTGGACAAACTGTGGACATTTTAAAAATATCAACTGTGGACAAGTTGTGGACATTTTTAAAAATATCAACTGTGGACAAACTGTGGACATTTTTGGAATATCAACTGTGGACACCCTGTGGACATTTTTTAAAATATAACTGTGGACAAACTGTGGACATGGATTAAAATATCAACTGTGGACAAACTGTGTATATTTTAAAATATCAACTGTGGACAAACTGTGGACATTTTTGAGGATATCAACTGTGGACAAACTGTGGACATTTTGAGAATATCAACTGTGGACAAGTTGTGGACATTTTTTAGAAATATCAACTGTGGACAAACTGTGGACATTTTTGAGGATATCAACTGTGGACAAACTGTGGACATTTTTTAGAATATCAACTGTGGACAAACTGGGGACATTTTTAAAAATATCAACTGTGGACAAACTGTGGACATTTATAAAAAATATAAACTGTGGACAAACTGTGGAAATTTTTAAGGAATATAAACTGTGGACAAACTGTGGACATTTTTGAAAATATCAACTGTGGACAAACTGTGGACATTTTTGAAAAATATCAACTGTGGACAACCTGTGGGACATTCTTGAGAATATAAACTGTGGGACAAACTGTGGACTTTTTAAAAATATAAACTGTGGACAAACTGTGGAAATTTTTAAAATATAGAACTGTGGACAAACTGTGGACATTTTTAAAATTTTAAACAGTGGACAAACTGTGGACTTTTTAAAAATATGAACTGTGGACAAACTGTGGACATTTTTAAAATATAAACTGTGGATAAACTGTGGACATTTTTAAAATTTTGAACTGTGGACAAACTGTGGACTTTAATTAAAACATAAACTGTGGACAAACTGTGGACTAATATTAAAATAAAAACTATGTGGACAAACTGTGGACATTTATTAAAATATAAACTGTGGACAAACTGTGGACATTTATTAAAATATAGAACTGTGGACAAACTGTCGACTTTTATTAAAATATAAACTGTGGACAAACTGTGAACTTTAATTAAAATATAAACTGTGGACAAACTGTGGACATTTATTAAAATATAAACTGTGGACAAACTGTGGACATTTATTAAAATATGAACTGTGGACAAACTGTGGACATTTTTAAAATATAAACTGTGGACAAACTGTGGACATTTATTAAAATATAAACTGTGGACAAACTGTGGACTTTTATAAAATATAAACTGTGGACAAACTGTGGACATTTCTAGAAAATTTAAACTGTGGACAAACTGTGGACTTTATAAAATATAAATACAAACTTGAATTTTTAAAATATAAACTGTGGACAAACTGAGAATTTTTAAAATATAAACCGTGGACAAACTGAGGACTTTATTTAAATATAAACTGTGGACAAACTGTGGACTTTATTAAAATATAAACCGTGGACAAACTGTGGAAATTTTTAAAATATAGAACTGTCGACAAACTGTGGACATTTTTAAAATATCAAACTGTGGACAAACTGTGGACATTTATTAAAAAATATAAACTGTGGACAAACTGTGGAAATTTATTAAAATATAAACTGTGGACAAACTGTGGACATTTTGAAAATATAAACTGTGGACAAACTGTGGACATTTTTAAAATTTGAACTGTATACAAACTGTGGACATTTAATAAAAACATAAACTGTGTGACAAACTGTGAACTTTTATTAAAATATAAACTGTGGACAAACTGCCGACATTTTTAAAATTTGAACAGTGGACAAACTGTGGACTTTTTAAAAATATGAACTGTGGACAAACTGTGGAAATTTTTAAAATATAAACTGTGGATAAACTGTGGACATTTAAAAATATAAACTGTGGATAAACGGTGGACTTTTATTAAAATATAAACTGTGGATAAAAACTGTGGACATTTTTAAAATATAAACTGTGGACAAAACTGTGACATTTATTAAAAATATAAACTGTGGACAAACTGTGGACTTTATTAAAATATAAACTGTGGACAAACTGTGAACTTTTATTAAAATATAAACTGTGGACAAACTGTGGACATTTTTAAAAATATAAACGTGGACAAAACTGTGACATTTATTAAAAATATAAACTGTGGACAAACTGTGGACATTTATTAAAATATAAACTGGGACAAACTGTGGACATTTATTGAAAATATAAACTGTGGACAAACTGTGAACTTTTATTAAAAATATAAACTGTGGATAAACTGTGGATAAACTGTGGACATTTTTAAAATTTTGAACTGTGGACAAACTGTGGACTTTTATTAAAATATAAACTAGGGACAAACTGTGAAATTTTAAAATATAAACTGTGGACAAACTGTGGAAATTTTTGAAAATATAAACTGTGGATAAACTGTGGACTTTTATTAAAATATAAACTGTGGACAAACTGTGAACTTTTATTAAAATATAAACTGTGGATAAACTGTGGACATTTTTAAAATATAAAACTGTGACAAACTGTATATTTATTAAAATATAAACTGTGGACCAAACTGTGGACTTTTATTAAAATATAAACTGTGGACAAACTGTGAACTTTTATTAAAATATAAACTGTGGATAAACTGTGGACATTTTTAAAATATAAACTGTGGACAAACTGTGGACATTTATTAAAAATATAAACTGTGGACAAACTGTGGACATTTATTAAAATATAAAACTGTGGACAAACTGTGGACATTATTAAATATAAACTGTGGACAAACTCAGAACTTTTATTAAAATATAAACTGTGGATAAACTGTGGACATTTTTAAAATTTTGAACTGTATAAACTGTGGACATTTTTAAAAATATAAACTGTGGACAAACTGTGGAAATTTTTACAATATGTACTGTGGACAAACTGTGGACATTATTAAAATATAAACTGTGGACAAACTGTGGACATTTTTAAACATATAGAACTGTGGATTGCAAACTGTGGACTTTTATTAAAATATAAACTGTGGACAAAACTGTGGACTTTTATTAAAATATAAACTGTAGACAAACTGTATATTTTTAAAATAAAAACTGTGGACAAACTGTGTACATTACAAAACATGAACTGTGGACAAACTGTGGACTTTTATTAAAATATAAACTGTGGACAAACTGTGAAATTTTATTAAAATATAAACTGTGGACAAACTGTGGACATTTTTAAAATATTAAATGAGGACAAACTGTGGAAATTTATAAAATAATAAACTGTGGACAAACTGTGGACTTTTATTAAAATTTTAACTATGGACAAACCGTGAACTTTTATTAAAATATAAACTGTGGACAAACTGTGGAAATTTTTAAAAACTGTGGACAAACTGAGGACATTTATAAAATATAAACTGTGGACAAACTGTAATACTATTAAAACTATGAACCAAAGACAAACTGTAAACATAAAAATATAAATGAGGACAACCTGTGAAATTTTATAAAAATATAAACTAGGACAAACTGTGGAAATTCTTAAAATATAAACTGTGGACAAACTGTGGAAATTTTTAAACTTAAACTGTGGACAAACTGTGGACCTTATTAAAATATAAACTGTGGACAAACTGTGAACTTTTTTTAAAATATAAACTGTGTGGACAAACTGTGGAAATTTTTAAAATATAAAACTGTGGACAAACTGTGGAAATTTTTAAAACATAAACTGTGGATTAACTGTGGACATTTATTAAAATATAAACTGTGGACAAACTGTGGACATTTATAAAAATTTTAACTGTGGACAAACTATGTCCAAATTAAAATACAAACTGTGGACAAACTACAGAAATTCTTAAAATATAAACTGTGGACAAACTGTGGACATTTTTAAAATATAAACTGTGGACAAACTGTGGACTTTCATAAAATATAAACTGTGGACAAACTGTGGACATTTTTAAAATTTGGAACTGTAGGGACAAACTATGGGTTTTATTAAAATATAAACTGTGGACAAACTGTGGAATTTATTAAAATATAAACCTGTGGACAAACTGTGGAAATATTATTAAAATATAAACTGTGGATAAACTATGGACATTTTCAAAACAGGTAAACTGTGGACAAACTCAGGCATTAATAAAAATATAAACTGTGGACAAACTGTGAACATTCATAAAATATAAACTGTGGACAAACTGTGGACATTTTAAAAATATAAACTGAGGACAAACAGTGGACATTTAAAATTTCAACTGTGGACAAACTGTGGACATTTATTAAAATTTAAACTGTGGATTTTAAACTGTGGACATTTTATAAAAATATAAACTGTGGACAAACTGTGGAAATTACTTAAAATAGGAACTGTGGACAAACTGTGGAATTTTATTAAAATATAAACTGTGGACAAACTGTGAACTTTTATTATAAACTGTGGATAAACCTGTACATTTTTAAAATATAAAACTGTGGACAAACTGTGGAAATTTATAAAAACATAAACTAAGGGACAACTGTAGGGACATTTATTAAAATATAAACCGAGGACAAACTGTGGGCTTTATTAAAATATAAAACTGTGGACAAACCGTGGACATTTATTAAAATATAAACTGTGGACAAACTGTGGACATTCTTTAAATATAAACTGTGAAACTGTGGACAAAACTGTGGACATTATAAAATACTGAACTGTGGACAAACTGTGGAATTTTATTAAAATATAAACTGTGGATCGCAAACTGTGGAAATTCTTAAAATATAAACTGTGGACAAACTGTGGACTTTCATTAAAAATATAAACTGTGGACAAAATGTGGACATTTTTAAAATTTTGAACTGTGGACAAACTGTGGAAATTTTTAAAATTATGAACTGTGGACAACCCGTGAACTTTTATTAAAATATAAACTGTGGATAAAACTGTGGACTTTTATTAAAATATAAACTTTGGACAAACTGTGGACATTTATAAAAATATAAACTGTGGACAACCTGTGGACTTTTATTAAAAATATGAACTGTGGACAAACTGTGGACTTTTTTTAAAATTTTAACTCGGGACAAACTGGGGACTTCATTAAAATATAAACTGTGGACAAACTGTGGACATTTTTAAAATATAAACTGTGGACATTTTGAGGAAAATTTTAAAATATGAACTGTGGGACAAACTAGTGAACTTTAATTAAAATATAAACTGAGGACAAACTGTGGATATTTATAAAAATATAAACTGTGGAAAAAACTGTGGAAATTTTTAAAATATAAACTGTGACGATAAAACTGTGGAAATTTTTAAAATATAAACTGTGGACAAACTGTGGAAATTTTTAAAATTATGAACTGTGGACAAAATTGCGGACTTTTATTAAAATATAAACTGTGGGACAAACTGTGGACATTCAAAAAAAAACAGACAAACGGAAACTTTAAAATAAAAACTGTGGACAAACTGTGGACATTCTTAAAATATAAACTGTGGACAAACTGTGGACAAAAAATATAAACTGGACAAACTGTGGACATTTATTAAAATTTTAACTGTGGACAAACTGTGGACTTTTATTAAAATATAAACTGTGGACAAACTGTGGACATTTTTAAAAATATAAACTGTGGACAAACTGTGGAAATTCTTAAAATATAAACTGTGGACAAACTGTGGACATTTAAAAATTAACTGTGGACAAACTTGCACTTTTTTAAAATATAAACTGTGGACAAACTGTGGACTTTTTATTAAAATATAAACTGTGGACAAAAAAAAAACTGTGGAAATTTTTAAAATATAAACTGTGGACAAACTGTGGACATTTTTTAAAATATAAACTGTGGACAAACTGTGGACATTTTTAAAATATAAACTGTGGACAAACTGTGGACATTTATTAAAATATAAACTGTGGACAAACTGTGGACTTTTATTAAAATATAAACTGTGGACAAACTGTGGACATTTATTAAAATATAAAACTGTGGACAAACTGTGGACATTTTTAAATATAAACTGTGGACAAACTGTGGACATTTATTAAAATATAAAACTGTGGACAAACTGTGGACATTTATAAAATATAAACTGTGGACAAACTGTGGACTTTTATTAAAATATAAACTGTGGACAAACTGTGGAAATTTTTAAAATATAAACTGTGGACAAACTGTGGACATTTTTAAAATATAAACTGTGGACAAACTGTGGACATTTTTAAAATATAAACTGTGGACAAACTGTGGACATTTTATTAAAATATAAACTGTGGACAAACTGTGGACATTTTTAAAATATAAACTGTGGACAAACTGTGGACATTTTTAAAATATAAACTGTGGACAAACTGTGGACCATTTATTAAAATATAAACTGTGGACAAACTGTGGACTTTTTTAAAATATAAACTGTGGACAAAACTGTGGACATTTATTAAAATATAAACTGTGGGACAAACTGTGGAAATTTTAAAAAATATAAACTGTGGATAAACTGTGGACATTTATTAAAATATAAACTGTGGACAAACTGTGGACATTTTTAAAATATAAACTGTGGACAAACTGTGGACATTTTTAAAATATAAACTGTGGACAAACTGTGGACATTTATTAAAATATAAACTGTGGACAAACTGTGGACATTTATTAAAATATAAACTGTGGACAAACTGTGGACATTTTTAAAATATAAACTGTGGACAAACTGTGGACTTTTATTAAAATATAAACTGTGGACAAACTGTGGACATTTATTAAAATATAAACTGTGGACAAACTGTGGAAATTTTTTAAAATATAAACTGTGGACAAACTGTGGACATTTTTAAAATATTAACTGTGGAACTGTGGACAAACTGTGGACTTTTATTAAAATATAAACTGTGGACAAACTGTGGACATTTATTAAAATATAAACTGTGGACAAACTGTGGACATTTTTAAAATATAAACTGTGGACAAACTGTGGACTTTTATTAAAAATATAAACTGTGGACAAACTGTGGAAATTTTTAAAATATAAACTGTGGATAAACTGTGGACTTTTTTAAAATATAAACTGTGGACAAACTGTGGACTTTTATTAAAATATAAACTGTGGACAAACTGTGGAAATTTTAAAAAAAATATATAAACTGTGGACAAACCGTGGACATTCATTAAAATATAAACTGTGGACAAACTGTGGACATTTATTAAAATATAAACTGTGGACAAACTGTGGAAATTTTTAAAATATAAACTGTGGACAAACTGTGGACTTTTATTATTAAAATATAAACTGTGGACAAACTGTGGACATTTATTAAAATATAAACTGTGGACAAACTGTGGAAATTTATAAAATATAAAACTGTGGATAAACTGTGGACATTTTTAAAAATATAAACTGTGGACAAACTGTGAACATTCTTAAAATATAAACTGTGGACAAACTGTGGACATTTATTAAAATATAAACTGTGGACAAACTGTGGACATTTTTTAAAATATAAACTGTGGACAAACTGTGGAAATTTTTAAAATATAAACTGTGGACAAACTGTGGACATTTTTAAAAATATAAACTGTGGACAAACTGTGGACATTTATAAAAATATAAACTGTGGACAAACTGTGGACTTTTTTTAAAATATAAACTGTGGACAAACTGTGGACATTTCTTAAAATATAAACTGTGGACAAACTGTGGACATTTATTAAAATATAAACTGTGGACAAACTGTGGACATTTTTAAAATATAAACTGTGGACAAACTGTGGACATTTTTAAAATATAAACTGTGGACAAACTGTGGACTTTTATTAAAATATAAACTGTGGACAAACTGTGGACTTTTTTAAAATATAAACTGTGGACAAACTGTGGACATTTTTTAAAATATAAACTGTGGACAAACTGTGGACATTTTTAAAATATAAACTGTGGACAAACTGTGGACTTTTATTAAAATATAAACTGTGGACAAACTGTGGACATTTTTAAAATATAAACTGTGGACAAACTGTGTGAAATTTTTAAAATATAAACTGTGGACAAACTGTGGACTTTTTTAAAATATAAACTGTGGACAAACTGTGGACATTTATTAAAATATAAACTGTGGACAAACTGTGGACATTTTTAAAATATAATGAAACTGTGGACAAACTGTGGACTTTTATTAAAATATATAAACTGTGGACAAACTGTGGACATTTTAAAATATAAACTGTGGACAAACTGTGGACATTCTTAAAATTTTGAACTGTGGACAAACTGTGGACATTTTTAAAATATAAACTGTGGACAAACTGGGACTTTTTTAAAATATAAACTGTGGACAAACTGTGGACATTTATTAAAATATAAACTGTGGACAAACTGTGGACATTTTTAAAATATAAACTGTGGACAAACTGTGACATTTTTAAATATATAAACTGTGGATAAACTGTGGACATTTTTAAAATATAAACTGTGGACAAACTGTGGACATTTTTAAAATATAAACTGTGGACAAACTGTGAACATTTTATAAAATATACAAACTGTGGACAAACTGTGGACATTTATTAAAATATAAACTGTGGACAAACTGTGGACTTTTTTAAAATATAAACTGTGGACAAACTGTGGACATTTATTAAAATATAAACTGTGGAAAACTGTGGACTTTTTAAAAATTATAAACTGTGGACAAACTGTGGACATTTATTAAAATATAAACTGTGGACAAACTGTGGACATTTTTAAAATATAAACTGTGGACTTACAAACTGTGGACATTTTTAAAATATAAACTGTGGACAAACTGTGGACATTTATTTAAAATATAAACTGTGGACAAACTGTGGACATTTTAAAATATAAACTGTGGACAAACTGGTGGACATTTATTAAAATATAAACTGTGGACAAACTGTGGACATTTATTAAAATATAAACTGTGGACAAACTGTGGACATTTTTAAAATATAAACTGTGGACAAACTGTGGACATTTTTAAAATTTTAAACTGTGGACAAACTGTGGACTTTTTTAAAATATAAACTGTGGATAAACTGTGGACATTTTTAAAATTATAAACTGTGGACAAACTGTGGACTTTTATTAAAATATAAACTGTGGACAAACTGTGGACATTTTTAAAATATAAACTGTGGACAAACTGTGGACTTTTATTAAAATATAAACTGTGGACAAACTGTGGACATTTATTAAAATATAAAACTGTGGACAAACTGTGGACTTTTATAAAAATATAAACTGTGGACAAACTGTGGACATTTATTAAAATATAAACTGTGGACAAACTGTGGACATTTATTAAAATATATAAACTGTGGACAAACTGTGGACATTTATTAAAATATAAACTGTGGACAAACTGTGGACATTTATTAAAATATAAACTGTGGACAAACTGTGGACTTTTATTAAAATATAAACTGTGGACAAACTGTGGAAATTTTTAAAATATAAACTGTGGACAAACTGTGGACATTTTTAAAATATAAACTGTGGACAAACTGTGGACTTTTATTAAAATATAAACTGTGGACAAACTGTGGACATTTAAAAAATATAGAACTGTGGACAAACTGTGGACATTTTTAAAATATAAACTGTGGACAAACTGTGGAAATTTTTAAAATATAAACTGTGGATAAACTGTGGACATTTATTAAAATATAGAACTGTGGACAAACTGTGGACATTTATTAAAATATAAAACTGTGGACAAACTGTGGACATTTTTAAAATATATAAACTGTGGACAAACTGTGGACATTTATTAAAATATAAACTGTGGACAAACTGTGGAAATTTTTAAAATATAAACTGTGGACAAACTGTGGACATTTATTAAAATATAAACTGTGGACAAACTGTGGACTTTTATTAAAATATAAAACTGTGGACAAACTGTGGACATTTTTAAAATATAAACTGTGGACAAACTGTGGACATTTTTGAAATATAAACTGTGGACAAACTGTGGACTTTTATTAAAATATAAACTGTGGACAAACTGTGGACATTTTTAAAATATAAACTGTGGACAAACTGTGGACTTTTATTAAAATATAAACTGTGGACAAACTGTGGACATTTATTAAAATATAAACTGTGGACAAACTGTGGACATTTTAAAAATATAAACTGTGGACAAACTGTGGACATTTATTAAAAATATAAACTGTGGACAAACTGTGGACATTTATAAAAATATAAACTGTGGACAAACTGTGGAAATTCTTAAAATATAAACTGTGGACAAACTGTGGACATTTATTAAAATATAAACTGTGGACAAACTGTGGACATTTATTAAAATATAAACTGTGGACAAACTGTGGACATTTATTAAAATATAAACTGTGGACAAACTGTGGAAATTTTTAAAATATAAACTGTGGACAAACTGTGGACTTTTTTAAAATTATAAACTGTGGACAAACTGTGGACATTTTTAAAATATAAACTGTGGACAAACTGTGGAAATTTCAAAATATAAACTGTGGACAAACTGTGGACATTTTTAAAATTTAAACTGTGGACAAACTGGGACTTTTATTAAAATATAAACTGTGGACAAACTGTGGACATTTACTAAAATTTGAACTTGGACAAACTGTGGAAATTTATTGAACTATAAACTGTGGACAAACTGTGGACATTTATTAAATATAAACTGTGGACAAACTGTGGACATTCTTAAAATTGTAACAGCAAGCAAACTGTGGACATTTATTAAAATATAAACTGTGGACAAACTGTGGAAATTTATTAAAATATAAACGGACAAACTGTGGACATTTATTAAAATATAAACTGGGGACAAACTGTGGACATTTATTAAAATTTAAACTGTGGACAAACTGTGGACATTTATTAAAAAATAAACTGTGGACAAACTGTGGAAATTTTTAAAATATAAACTGTGGAAACTGTGGAAATTTATTAAATATAAACTGTGGACAACTTTAACTATTAAAAATATAAACTGTGGACAAACTGTGGAAATTTATTAAAATATAAACTGGGACAAACTGTGGAAATTTTTAAAAATAGAAACTGTGGACAAACTGTGGAATTTATAAAATATAAATGAGGATAAACTGTGGACATTTATTAAAATATAAACTGTGGACAAACTGTGGACATTTATTAAAAATATAAAACTGTGGACAAACTGTGGAAATTTTTAAATTATAAACTGTGGAACTGTGGACATTTATTAAAATATAAAACTGTGGACAAACTGTGGACATTTATTAAATATAAACTGTGGACAAACCAGGACATTTATTAAAATATAAACTGTGGACAAACTGTATTTATTTATTAAAATATAAACTGTGGACAAACTGTGGACATTTATTAAAAATATAAACTGTGGACAAACTGTGGACATTTATTAAATATAAACTGTGGATAAACTGTGGACTTTTATTAAAAATATAAACTGTGGACAAACTGTGGACATTTATTAAAATATAAACTGTGGATAAACTGTGGACTTTTATTAAAATATAAACTGTGATTAAACTGTGGAAATTTTTAAAATATAAACTGTATTAAATCCGTGGAAATTTTTAAAATATAAACTGTGGACATTTATTAAAATATAAACTGTGGACAAACCAGGACATTTATTAAAATATAAACTGTGGACAAACTGTGGAAATTTTTAAAATATAAACTGTGGACAAACTGTGGAAATTTTTAAAAATATAAACTGTGGATAAACTGTGAATTTTTATTAAAATATAAACTGTGGACAAACTGTGGACATTTATTAAAATATAAAACTGTGGACAAACTGTGGGAAATTTTGAAATATAAACTGTGGACATTTTTTATTAAAATATAAAATCAGGACAAAACTGTGGACATTTATTAAAATATAAACTGTGGACAAACTGTGGAAATTTTTAAAATATAAACTGTGGACAACTAGGAAATTTCTTAAAATATAAACTGTGGACAAACTGTGGAAATTTTTAAAATAAAAAAAAAAGACAAACTGTGGACTACTTATTAAAATATAAAACTGTTGACAAACTGTGGACATTTATTAAAAATATAAACTGTGGACAAACTGTGGAAAATTTTTAAAATATAAACTGTGGATAAACTTCGTGGACTTTTATTAAAATATAAACTGTGGACAAACTGTGGACATTTATTAAAATATAAACTGTGGACAAACTGTGGAAATTTCTTAAAATATAAACTGTGGACAAAACTGTGGAAATTTTTTAAACATAAACTGTGGATAAACTGTGGACATTTCTTAAAATATAAACTGTGGACAAACTGTGGAAATTTTTAAAATATAAACTGTGGACATTTTTTTTTATTAAAATATAAACTGTGGACAAACTGTGGAAATTTTTTAAAAATATAAACTGTGGATAAACTGTGGACTTTTATTAAAAATATAAACTGTGGACAAACTGTGGACATTTATTAAAATATAAACTGTGTGGACAAACTGTGGAAATTTTTAAAAAATATAAACTGTGGATAAACTGTGGACTTTTATTAAAATATAAACTGTGGACAAACTGTGGACATTTATTAAAAATATAAACTGTGGATAAACTGTGGAAATTTTTAAAAAATATAGAACTGTGGACAAACTGTGGACTTTTATATTAAAAAATATAAACTGTGGGACAAACTGTGGAAATTTATTAAAATATAAACTGTGGACAAACTGTGGAAATTTTTAAAATATAAACTGTCGATAAACTGTGGACATTTATTAAAATATAAACTGGGGACAAACTGTGGAAATTTTTTAAAATTTAAACTGTGGACAAACTGTGGACTTTTATTAAAATATAAACTGTGGATAAACTGTGGACATGTATTTTAAAATATGGAAAATTGTGGACAAACTGTGGACATTATTAAAATTTAGAACTGTGGACAAACTGTGGACATTCATTAAAATATAAACTGTGGACAAACTGTGGACATTTATTAAAATATAGAACTGTGGACAAACTGAGGACTTTTTTAAAATATAAACTGTGGACAAACTGTGGACATTCTTAGAAAATATAAACTGTGGACAAACTGTGGAAATTTATTAAAATATAAACTGTGGACAGAAACTGTGGAAATTTTTAAAATATGAACTGTGGATAAAGCTTTGGACTTTTATTAAAATATAAACTGTGGACAAAGTGTGAACATATTATTAAAATATACAACTGTGGACAAACTGTGGACATTTTTAAACTATAAACTGTGGACAAACTGTGGAAATTCTTAAAATATAAACTGTGACAAACTGTGGACATTTATTAAGAATCCAGAACTGTGGACAAACTGCGGAGACTACTAAAAATATAAACTGTGGATAAACTTCTGGACATTTATTAAAATATGAAAATGGGGACAAACTGTGGACATTTATTAAAAAATACAAACTGTGGACAAACTGTGGAATTTCTTAAAATATAAACTGTGGACAAACTGTGAATTTTAAAATATAAACTGGACATTTATTAAAATATAAACTGTGGACAAACTGTGGACATTTATTAAAATATATAAACTGTGGGCAAACTGTGGAAATTTCTAAAAATATAGAACTGTGGACAAACTGTGGACATTTATTAAAATATAAACTGTGGACAAACTGTGGAAATTTTTAAAATTTAAACTGTGGACAAACTGTGGACATTTATTAAAATATAAACTGTGGACAAACTGTGGAAATTTTTAAAATATAAACTGGGGACAAACTGTGGACATTTTTAAAATATAAACTGTGGATAAACTGTGGACTTTATTAAAAATATAAACTGTGGACAAACTGTGGGAAATTTTAAAATATAAACTGTGGACATTTTATTAAAAATATAAACTGTGGACAAACTGTGGACATTTATTAAAATATAAACTAAGACAAACTGTGGAAATTTTTGAAAATATAAACTGTGGACAAACTGTGTGGACATTTATTAAAATATAAAATTTGGGAAAATCAGGACATTTTTAAAAATTTTGAACTGTGGACAAACTGTGGACATTTATTAAAAATATAAACTGTGGACAAACTGTGGACATTTATTAAAATATAAAATGGGGACAAAACTGTGGACATTTTTAAAATATAAACTGTGGATAAACTGTGGACTTTTATTAAAATATAAACTGTGTGGACAAACTGTGGAAATTTTTAAAATATAAACTGTGGACATTTTTATTAAAATATAAACTGTGGACAAACTGTGACACATTTATTAAATATAAACTGTGGACAAAACTGTGGAAATTTTTAAAAATATAAACTGTGGACAAATCAGGGGACATTTATTAAAATATAAAATGGGGACAAACTGTGGACATTTTTAAAATTTTGAACTGTGGACAAACTGTGGACATTTATTAAAATATAAAACTGTGGACAAACTAGAGAAATTTTTGGAAACATAAACTGTGGATAAACTGTGGACATTTTTAAAATATAAACCATGGACAAACTGTGGACATTTTTAAAATTTTGAACTGTGGACAAAACTGTGGACTTTATTAAAATATAAACTGTAGGACAAACTGTGGACTTCTTATTAAAATATAAACTGTGGACAAACTGTGGACATTTATTAAAATATAAACTGGGGACAAACTGTGGACATTTATTAAAAATATAAACTGTGGACAAACTGTGGACATTTATTAAAAAATATAAACTGTGGACAAACTGTGGGAAATTTTTAAAATATAAAAATGTGGACAAACTGTGGACATTTTTAAAATATAAACTGTGGACAAACTGTGGAAATTTTTAAAATATAAACTGTGGACAAATCAGGACATTTATTAAAATATGTAAAATAAGGACAAACTGTGTGGACATTTTTAAAATTTTGAACTGTGGACAAACTGTGGACTTTTTATTAAAAGATAAACTGTGGACAAACTGTGGAAATTTTTAAAATATAAACTGTGGACAAACTGTGGACATTTATTAAAAATATAAAATGGGACAAACTGTGGACATTTTTAAAATTTTGAACTGTGGACAAACTGTGGACTTTTATTAAAAATATAAACTGTGGACAAACTGTGGACATTTATTAAAATATAAACTGTGGACAAACTGTGGACATTTATTAAAAATATAAAATGTGGACAAACTGTGGACATTTATTAAAATTATAAACTGTGGACAAACTGTGGAATTCTTAAAATATAAACTGTGGACAAACTGTGGACATTTATTAAATATAAACTGTGGACAAACTGTGGACTTTTATTAAAACACCAACTGTGGACAAACTGTGGACATTAATTAAAATATAAACTGTGGACAAACTCGTGGACATTTTTGAAAATATAAACTGTGGACAAACTGTGGACATTTATTAAAATATCAAACTGTAGACAAACTGTGGACATTTTTAAAATTTCGAACTGTGGGACAAACTGTGGACTTTTATTAAAATATATAAACTGTGGACAAACTGTGGACTTTTATTAAAATATAAACTGTGGACAAAACTGTGGACATTTATTAAAAATATAAACTGTGGACAAACTGTGGACTTTTATTAAAATATAAACTGTGGACAAACTGTGGACTTTTTTTAAAATATAAACTGTGGACAAACTGTGGACATTTATTAAAATATAAACTGTGGACAAACTGTGGACATTTTTAAAATATAAACTGTGGACAAACTGTAGGGACATTTATTAAAATATAAACTGTGGACAAACTGTGGAAATTCATTAAAAATATAAAAACTGTGGACAAACGTGGACATTTTGGAAAATATAAACTGTGGACAAACTGTGGACATTTATTAAAATATAAAACTGTGGACAAACTGTGGAAATTTCTTAAAATATAAACTGTGGACAAACTGTGGACATTTATTAAAACACAAACTGTGGACAAACTGTGGAAATTCTTTTTAAAATATAAACTGTGGATAAACTGTGGACAATTATTGGAAAATATAAACTGTGGACAAACTGTGGACATTTATTAAAATATAAACTGTGGACAAACTGTGGAAATTCTTAAAATATAAACTGTGGACAAACTGTGGACATTTATTAAAATATAAACTGTGGACAAACTGTAGAAATTTTTAAAATATAAACTGTGGACAAACTGTGGACTTTTATTAAAATATAAACTGTGGACAAACTGTGGAAATTCCTATTAAAATATAAACTGTGGACAAACTGTGGACATTTATTAAAATATAAACTGTGGATAAACTGTGGACATTTTTAAAATATAGAACTGTGGGACAAACTGTGGACATTTTTAAAATATAAACTGTGGACAAACTGTGGACAATTTAAAAAATATGAACTGTGGACAAACTGTGGGACATTTATTAAAATATAAACTGTGGACAAACTGTGGACATTTATTATAAAATATAAACTGTGGACAAACTGTGGAAATTCATAAAAATATAAACTGTGGACAAACTGTGGACATTTATTAAAAATATAAACTGTGGACAAACTGTGGAAATTTTTAAAATATAAACTGTGGATAAACTGTGGACATTTATTAAAATATAGAACTGTGGACAAACTGTGGACATTTATTAAAACATAAACTGTGGACAAACTGTGGACATTTCATTAAAATATAGAACTGTGGACAAACTGTGGACATTTACAAAAAATATAAACTGTGGACAAACTGTGGACATTTATTAAAAATAAACTGTGGACAAACTGTGGAAATTTAAAAAATATAAACTGTGGGACAAACTGTGGACTTTTATTAAAATATAAACTGTGGGACAAACTGTGGGAAATTTATTAAAAATATAAACTGTGGACAAACTGTGGACATTTATTAAAAATATAGAACTGTGGACAAACTGTGGACATTTTATTAAAATATAAACTGTGGACAAACTGTGGAATTCTTAAAATATAAACTGTACAGACTAAACTGTGGACATTTATTAAAATATAAACTGTGGACAAACTGTGGAAATTTTTTAAACATAAACTGTGGATAAACTGTGGACTTTTATTAAAATATAAACTGTGGACAAACTGTGGAAATTCTTAAAATTTAAACTGTGGACAAACTGTGGACATTTTAGTAAAATATAAACTGTGTGGACAAACTGTGGACATTTATTAAAAATATAAACTGTGGACAAACTGTGGACATTTATTAAAATATAAACTGTGGACAAACTGTGGACATTTTTAAAAATATCAACTGTGGACAAACTGTGGACATTTATTAAAATATAAACTGTGGACAAACTGTGGACATTTTAAAAATATAAACTGTGTGGACAAACTGTGGACATTTTTAAAATATCAACTGTGGACAAACTGTGGACATTTATTAAAAATATAAACTGTGGACAAACTGTGGAAATTTATTAAAATATAAACTGTGGACAAACTGTGGACATTTTTAAAATATAAACTGTGGACAAACTGTGGACATTTATAAAAAATATAAACTGTGGACAAACTGTGGACATTTATTAAAATATAAACTGTGGACAAACTGTGGACATTTATTAAAATATAAACTGTGGACAAACTGTGGACATTTTAAAATATAAACTGTGGACAAACTGTGGACATTTTTAAAATATTAACTGTGGACAAACTGTGGAAATTTATTAAAATATAAACTGTGGACAAACTGTGGACATTTATTAAAATATAAACTGTGGACAAACTGTGGACATTTAGGAAAATATAAACTGTGGACAAACTGTGGACATTTTAAAAAATATAAACTGTGGACAAACTGTGGACATTTATTAAAATATAAACTGTGGACAAACTGTGGACTTTTAAAAAATATAAACTGTGGACAAACTGTGGACATTTATAAAAATATAAACTGTGGACAAACTGTGGACATTTATTAAAATATAAACTGTGGACAAACTGTGGACATTTTTAAAATATAAACTGTGGACAAACTGTGGACATTTTTAAAAATTATAAACTGTGGACAAACTGTGGACATTTATTAAAATATAAACTGTGGACAAACTGTGGACATTTTATAAAATATAAACTGTGGACAAACTGTGGACATTTTTAAAATTTAAACTGTGGACAAACTGTGGACATTTTTTAAAAATAAACTGTGGACAAACTGTGGACATTTTTAAAATATAAACTGTGGAAAAACTGTGGACATTTTGAAAATATCAACTGTGGACAAACTGTGGACTTTTATTAAAATATAAACTGTGGACAAACTGTGGACATTCTTAAAAATATAAACTGTGGACAAACTGTGGACTTTTTATAAAAATATAGACTGTGGACAAACTGTGGACATTTAAAAAAAAAAAACTGATGGATCAAACTGTGGACATTTATTAAAATATAAACTGTGGACAAACTGTGGACATTTTAAAAATATAAACTATGAACAAACTATGGACATTTTAAAATAAAATATAGACTGTGAACAAACTGTGGGATATTTATTAAAAAATAAACTATGGACAAACTGTGGACATTTATTAAAATATAAACTGTAGACAAACTGTGGACATTTATGAAAATATAAACTGTGGACAAACTGTGGACATTTAAAAAATATAGACTGTGGACAAACTGTGGACAATTTATTAAAAAATAAACTGTGGACAAACTGTGGACATTTATTAAAAATATAAACTGTGGACAAACTGTGGACATTTTGAAAATATAAACTGTGGACAAACTGTGGACATTTTAAAAATATAAACTGTGGACAAACTGTGGACAATTTAAAAAATAAACTGTGGACAAACTGTGGACATTTTATTAAAATATAAACTGTGGACAAACTGTGGACATTATTAAAATATAAACTGTGGACAAACTGTGGACATTTTGAAAATATAAACTGTGGACAAACTGTGGACATTTATAAAAATATCGACTGTGGACAAACTGTGGACATTTATGAAAATATAAACTGTGGACAAACTGTGGACATTTATAAAAATATAGACTGTGGACAAACTGTGGACATTTATAAAAATATAAACTGTGGACAAACTGTGGACTTTATAAAAATATAAACTGTGGACAAACTGTGGACATTTATTAAAATATAAACTGTGGACAAACTGTGGACATTTTGAAAATATAAACTGGGACAAACTGTGGACTTCCCCGAAAATATAAACAGGGACAAACTTGGACATTTTAAAAATATAAACTGTGGACAAACTGTGGAAATTTTATAAACATAAACTGTGGACAAACTGTGGACATTTTGAAAATATAAACTGTGGACAAACTGTGGACATTTTTAAAATTTGAACTGTGGACAAACTGTGGACTTTTGTAAAAATATAAACTGTGGACAAACTGTGGACATTTATAAAAATATAAACTGTGAGACAAACTGGTGGACATTTATGAAAATATAAACTGTGGACAAAAACTGTGGACATTTAAAAAAATATAAACTGTGGACAAACTGTGGACATTTATAAAAATATAAAATGCTTGGACAAACTGTGGACATTTTGAAAAATATAAACTGTGGACAAACTGTGGACATTTATGAAAATATAAACTGTGGACAAACTGTGAACTTTTATTAAAATATATAACTGACGACAAACTGTGGACATTTATTAAAATATAAACTGTGGACAAACTGTGGACATTTATTAAAATAGCAGACTGTGGACAACTGTGGACATTTATTAAAAATAAACTGTGGACAAACTGTGGACTTTTATTAAAATATAAACTGTGGCAAAACTGTGGACATTTTAAAAATATAGACTGTGGACAAACTGTGGACATTTATAAAAATATAAACTATGAACAAACTGTGGACATTTATTAAAAAATAAACTGTGGACAAACTTGGACATTTATAAAAATATAAACTGTGGACAAACTGTGGACATTTATGAAAATATAAACTGTGGACAAACTGTGGACTTTATAAAAATATAGACTGTGGACAAACTGTGACATTTTGAAAATATAAACTGTGGACAAACTGTGGACATTTAAAAATATAAACTGTGGACAAACTGTGGACATTTATAAAAAATAAACTGTGAGACAAACTGTGGACATTTATTAAAATATAAACTGTGGACAAACTGTGGACATTTTTGAAAATATAAACTGTGGACAAACTGTGGACATTTATTAAAATATAGACTGTGGACAAACTGTGGACATTTTAAAAATATAAACTGTAGACAAACTGTGGACATTTTAAAAATATAGACTGTGGACAAACTGTGGACACACAAAAATATAAACTGTGGACAAACTGAACTTTTTAACAAATCAACTGTGAACAAACTGTGGACATTTTTAAAATATAGACTGTGGACAAACTGTGGACATTTTGAAAATTTCAACTGTGGACAAACTGTGGACTTTATAAAAATATAGACTGTGGACAAACTGTGGACATTTATGAAATATAAACTGTGGACAAACTGTGGACATTTTGAAAATATAAAACTGTGGACAAACTGTGGACATTTTTAAAATATAAACTGTGGACAAACTGTGGACATTTATAAAAGATAAACTGTGGACAAACTGTGGACTTTTTAGAAAATATAAACTGTGGACAAACTGGGACAATTTAAAAATATAAACTATGGACAAACTTGGACATTTATTAAAATATAAACTGTGGACAAACTGTGGACATTTTGAAAATATAAACTGTGGACAAACTGTGGACATTTATAAAAATATAGACTATGGACAAACTGTGGACATTTATAAAAATATAAACTGTGGACAAACTGTGGACATTTATTAAAATATAAACTGTAGACAAACTGTGGACTTATTATTAAAATATAAACTGTGGACAAACTGTGGACATTTATTAAAAT